>JBBPBX010049874.1:2009-25189 GCA_038048925.1 Garcialebias charrua | reverse complement strand
GAAGCCCCAGCCTGAACTTGCGACAACACTGCACCCAGGCCACTGCTGGAGGCATCAACAGATAGAAGAAATGGCTCCTCGAAGTTTGGATGGGCCAGGAGCACTCGATCCAACAGAGCCTGCTTCAACTTGAAGAACGCTGTCCTGCAGTCATCCGTCCAATCCTCCTCACACAGTTTTGCACGCGCCTGCTTGCGCCTTCTCCCTGGACCACGTGGGCCTTTCTCCCCAGATGTCAGCCGGAACAGAGGTTTTGCAATGGATGAACAGTTCTCAATAAATTGTTGGTAATACATGACCATTCCCAGGAACGAGCGAACCCTCTGTTGGGATGGGACCTTAGAACCATCTTCCATGAGGTTTTCTTCCTTGAGAGACGTAATGGATGCTATTTTGTCAGGGTCTGACCTTATTCCATCAGCATTAACAATGTGGCCCAGGAATTTCACAGACTGTCTCAAGAAGTGACACTTCTTTGGAGCCAACTTGAGATTGTGAGCCTGTAATCTCTGGAACACCATATGCAAACGCTGTAGTGCCACTTCTTCAGTGGGGGCAAACACCAGGACGTCGTCAAGGTAACACAGCACACTGAGGAAGTTCTGATCTCCAAAAATGCCCAACATCATCCTCATAAAGGTCGCTGGACTGTTGCACAGTCCCTGTGGCATACGATTGTATTCGTATAACCCGAACGGTGATGTGAATGCTGTATACTTGCGGTCCTGGTCATGCACCTCCACATTATAGTAGCCTGAAGTCAGGTCCATTGTGGAGAAAAATCCATTTCCTCCTAAAGCAGCCAATGCATCGGCTGGATGTGGAAGAGGATGGGCATCTTTGACAGTTCTAGCGTTAAGCCAACGAAAGTCATTACATATTCTTAAATCGCCAGACTTCTTCCAAACTAAGACCAGAGGTGATGCAAAATCACTGGAAGACTTCTGAATTATTTCCCGTTCCTCCATCTCATTCAGAGCTTGTCTTGATTTGTCATAATGAGTTGGTGGCACACGTCGGCATGGCAACCTGAATGGCTACTACTTGAATCCGATGGACATAGCCTGTAGCTTTGCCACAATCTAGTTTGTCTCTTGAGAAAATTGACTCAAACTGGACTATGAGGTCAACTAGTTTCTCTGTGCTAGCTCGTGATACTTCACATGAGTCGATATCAATGTCAGACAGCCCCAAATTTTGCAGCCTTGCATGTAAAGAGCTACTGTCACCTGTTGCTCGCTCTGAAGATGGATGATCAGGCAAGGTAGAAACATCAGTGACTAACTCTGCTCATGTTGCTTGTTCTGAAGATGGATGATCAGGCAAGGTAGAAACATCAGTGACTAACTCTGCTCATCGTTGCACTGTGCTGAGTTAGTAAGTGGCAGTTGGATATTCTGTTGCAGGCAAGAATTAGTGGGGTTGAAGCTCTCCACTGCTGCACAGATAAACACGTCGGCCAGCTTCATGTTTCGTTTCAAAGTCATTGGCTTGTCAAAGGGGTTTAACACTTTTACAGGAAGCCACCCATCTTTTTTAAGAGGCGCCACAGTTCTCCCAACCATAACTGACCTTGGCTTTGACCTTGCTGTTGTGGGTTCTATCATTACATCACTGCCCACTCCCTCATTATCTCTTAGCTGCAGCCTGCCCCAGACCAGGTGTTCAGTCACTGGTTCCAAGGTTATGGCTCTCTTTAGCTTGATAGTTCCAATCTTATCACTGACACTCTCTGGAACCACCACCTCTGACATCAAACTTAGCACATTATGCTCAGACAGGTCTTCTGCATTTAAGATCTTGCCGCCCTCCACCCCCAAATCATCCTTTGTCTTCTGACGATTGATGAAATGCCTCATAAGATTGCTGCCTATGATGAGGTCCTCACTTTGTCCTGCGACCACCAGCATAGGCAGACAGGTCTTCTGCATTTAAGATCTTGCCGCCCTCCACCCCCAAATCATCCTTTGTCTTCTGACGATTGATGAAATGCCTCATAAGATTGCTGCCTATGATGAGGTCCTCACTTTGTCCTGCGACCACCAGCATAGGCACGACAACTCTGCAGCCATACATTTCCACAGTAATGTCACACACACCGGATGGAATTGTCCTTGAACCACCACAACCAATAAGTACAACATCAGTGTGTTGCAAGGTTGGGGTCTGCAACACTGCATGATCTAAAAGGTGTGGCAACAGATCGGCACTGAGGGTGCAGGCCATCGAGCCACTATCGAGCATTGCTTTAACAGACACTTTGCCACCAAGGGTCACATTTTCATAGAACAGTTCATCATGTTGTTTTAGTCTTTGGGTGTTCTGAAGTACTGGTTGATGGCCAAGCTGTCGTTCTTTACAGACAGCTTGGTACACAGACTCCAAATCATCAAAATCAGTCTCTTGGGGTACAATTTCAGGCCTAACACTTGCCCCTTCCACATGTAGGCCAGCTAGTTTCCCAGCTGCTGGGCAGCTGATTCAGGCCGCCTTGCTTTGTTAGATACGGCCCTGGGGCACCGAGCTCGAGTGTGATCAGCAGCATAGCAAATGAAGCACAGCTGATTGGCTCTACAGTGGTAATAGGTAGAGTGTCCAGTGTCACCACAAATTACACAGGGCATGATTTTTTGTGTTTGGTTTCGATGAGCTCGGACATCATCTTCAGCAGGTGGTTTTGCTTGTCGAGGCTGACCCTCCAGAACTTTCTCCAACAGGGCTATCACATGCTCAAGACGATCAGCAGGCGCTGGTGCATTAAGTCCAGTAGATGGTACTGAGGTAGAGGTTGGCGATGGTGTGGTACCTTTCTTGCTGCATGTCACCTGTGGTACATGAGGACTCACCTCCTGTCGCTGAAAACTTAAAGCACTGGATGCACTCAGCTGAGGGCCACACTTCTGATCTTTGCTATGCTCCAGCAACTTTTCATGTACATCAGCAGGTGTCCATTGCTGCAACGGCTTGCATTTGAAAATTAGAGACAATTCTGAGTCTGGGCAGTGACGAATGAACATTGCAGTCAATTCGTTTGTGAGGTATGCGAAGGACTTATTCTGTCGTTTGAGACAGTCCTCTGTCAGCTCCATGGCTCTGTTTAGCCGGAGCCAGTAGTCAAAAGGTTTCTCACCAAAGGTAGGTAATGTTGCATAAAAATCAGCCAGAGGCATGCTTGAACAGGCAGTGTCACTAAAGTGCTGTTTTAGGATCTCAAAAATAGGCTCTGGGCCTACCTGAAGACACAAGGATGGCTTACTACGTATGCCCACCCTGACTATCTCTCTTGCCCTCCCTGCCAGTTTACTAAGCACTTCATCAGATTGTTCAGCTACCTGTACCCCTCTTTTCTTCAAATATGTCATGATCATTTCCTCCCATTCCTGAACACTGCATGTGTCACAACCATCCCCTCTAAAACACACAGGTTCTTTGACATCATTTTTCACAATCACATTCAAAAGTGAAGGTTCTGAGAGCACATTACTGACAGACCCAAGGACACTGTTACCCAGTCCACAGCCCAAACGAGACTCAATACAAGATGCAATGCTTTCTCCAATAGAAACCCCAATTTGTGTTGCTATCTCTGCATACATGCTCTCTGTAGTAGGTTTGGTGTCTGATTTAGAATGATGAGAATCACCACAGTCACCATCAGCAGTTTGTTTAATTAACTCAGAAAAGACAGGACTAGGTGTGGATGAGACTGGGGCTGTCAGCAAACCTGCTCTACCCCTGCCAAATGACTGCAGTGGGGTAAAACTAACTGTCCCCCTCCCTCTCCCAAAACCAGAAAAGTCTGTCATGTTTCAGATCTGCTCAGGTCTTCTTTTTCCTTTTTTTTTTTTAAATATTTAAAACCAGATACAGAATCCCACCTCAGTGTTCCAGTAGAAAACAGCAACCTGTGGGAAGAAGGGAAAGTCCGTGGGGTTTCCCCCAGTCCATGTGCTGACTCCAGGAAATAGATGGCACCGCTGCAGATACAGGATTGTAGAAGCTCGGGTCACGGCATCAATGTAACCGGGTTCTGCTTCACTCCACTGTACCAAGCCAGCTCAAGTAACCCCTTGACTCTGCGTTGTGTAGTTTTTAAGGAAGACAAGGGGCTTCTGCGTGATCAGTCAGTTTATTTCCTGAATGAGAACACATCAGGGTTTGAATCAGTGCAGTTCAGCTTCATTCAGCACACTCTTGTGCAGCTTTCACAGACTGGCCCATTACAGTAAACAAATCATATTTTACAGAACATACAATGAAAATACAATAATCAATGAGGTACCTGAATGAGAACACATCAGGGTTCGAATCAGTGCAGTTCAGCTTCATTCAGCACACTACAACAGAGCATTGTGTTAGCTTATTCTTTTACTCAGCACATGAAGTGTTATCTAATATTAACAAACTTAAAAGTACAAGAATTGGTGCCAGGCACATATCTAATAAATATTCATTGTACACAATTTATCTGAGTTGATAAGAATTATGTTTTAGCTGTTGCTAACCCTTTTCTATGCTGTGTGCTGAAGAA
This sequence comes from Garcialebias charrua, assembly GCA_038048925.1. Taxonomy (NCBI): domain Eukaryota; kingdom Metazoa; phylum Chordata; class Actinopteri; order Cyprinodontiformes; family Rivulidae; genus Garcialebias; species Garcialebias charrua. Next base: position 20,658 of record JBBPBX010049874.1, on the reverse strand, counting down.
TGCAACTCACCTCTTGTGCAGCTTTCACAGACTGGCACTGAGTACCGGAGCCAGCAGCATATAACCAGCCACACAGAGAGGAGGGGCGCTATTTCCCATTGCACTGATACATATTGAAACAAGTGGAATTCTACAATCTAAACACTGTTACAAAAGCACATGTAAACTGGTTGGTCAAACTCCCACGCACCCTCCAGGACCCTGTTGAGGGTGTAGAGCTGGTCTAGTGTTCCACGACCAGGACGAAAACCACACTGCTCCTCCTGAATCCGAGGTTCGACTATCCGACGGACCCTCCTCTCCAGAACCCCTGAATAGACCTTACCAGGGAGGCTTAAGAGTGTGATCCCCTATAGTTGGAACACACCCTACGGTCCCCCTTTTTGAATAGGGGAACCACCACCCCAGTCTGCCAATCCAAGGGAACTGCCCCCGATGTCCACGCGATATTGCAGAGTCGCGTAAGCCAACACAACCCCACAACATCCAGAGCCCTAAGGAACTCAGGACGAATCTCATCCACCCCCGGAGCCTTGCCACCGCGGAGCTTTTTAACCACCTCGGCGACCTCAGCACCAGAGATTGGAGAGCCCGACCCAAAGTCCCCAGGCTCCGCTTCCTCAGTGGAAGACGTGCCAGTAGGATTGAGGAGGTCTTCGAAGTATTCCGCCCACTGACTCACAACATCCCGAGTTGAGGTCAACAGCACGCCATCCCCACCATAAATGGTGTTGGTCGCGTACCGCTTTCCCCCCCTGAGACGCCGGATGGTGGACCAGAATCGCCTCGAAGCCGTACGGAAGTCATTCTCCATGGCCTCTCCGAACTCCTCCCACGCCCGAGTTTTTGCCTCAGCAACCACCCGAGCCGCATGCCGCTTGGACTGCCGGTACCTATCTGCTGCTTCCGGGGTCCCACAGGCCAAAAAGGCCCAATAGGACTCCTTCTTCAGCTTGACAGCATCCCTCACCGCTGGCGTCCACCACCGGGTTCGAGGATTGCCACCACGACAGGCACCAACAACCTTGCGGCCACAACTCTGATAAGCTGCCTCGACAATAGAGGCGCGGAACATGGCCCACTCGGGCTCAATGTCCCCCGCCTCCCTCGGAACGTGTTCAAAGCTCTCCCGGAGGTGGGAGTTAAAGCTCCGTCTTACGGGAGACTCTGCCAGACGTTCCCAGCAGACCCTCACAATACGTTTGGGTCTGCCAGGTCTGACCGGCATCCTCCCCCACCATCGGAGCCAACTCACCACCAGGTAGTGGTCAGTTGACAGCTCCGCCCCTCTCTTCACCCGAGTGTCCAGGACATGCGGCCGCAGATCAGATGAGACGACAACAAAGTCGATCATCGAACTGCGACCTAGGGTGTCCTGGTGCCAAGAGCACATATGGACACCCTTATGCCTGAACATGGTGTTCGTTATGGACAATCCATGACGAGCACAGAAGTCCAACAACAGAACACCGCTCGGGTTCAGATCAGGGGGGCCGTTCCTCCCAACCACACCCCTCCAGGTCTCACTGTCATTGCCCACGTGAGCGTTGAAGTCCCCCAGCAGAACAAGGGAGTCCCCAGGAGGCGCACCCTCCAATACCCCCTCCAAGGACTCCAAAAAGGGTGGGTAATCTGCGCTGCCGTTTGGCGCATAGGCACAAACAACAGTCAGAGCCCGTCCCCCCACACGTAGGCGAAGGGAGGCTACCCTCTCGTTCACCGGGGTGAACCCCAACGTACAGGCACCAAGATGGGGGGCAACAAGTATGCCCACTCCTGCTCGGCGCCTCTCACCAGGGGCAACTCCAGAGTGGAAGAGTGTCCAACCCCTCTCAAGGAAACTGGTTCCAGAGCCAGAGCCATGCGTTGAGGTGAGTCCGACTATTTCTAGCCGGAACCTCTCAACCTCACACACTAGCTCAGGCTCCTTCCCCACCAGAGAGGTGACATTCCATGTCCCAATGGCCAGCTTCTGTAGCCGAGGATCAGACCGCCAGGGTCCCCGCCCTCGGCCACCACCCATTCCACAATGCACCCGACCCCTTTGGCCCCTCTCACAGGTGGTGAGCCCATGGGAAGGGGGACCCACGTCTCCTCTTCGGGCTGTGCCCGGCCGAGCTCCATGGGTAAAAGCCCGGCCACCAGGCGCTCGCCAACGTGCCCCTCCTCCGGGCCTGGCTCCAGAGTGGGGCCCCGGTGACCCGCGTCCGGACGAGGGAACATTGTTTCCATTAATTGAACTCATCATAAGGGAACCACAGACATGTGCAAAATGTAACTCCTTAAATTTTACTGCAGGTAGTTCTGTGAATATTCTTGACCCAATATCTAATTTCTGCAGTAGAAGGCCCCAAAATTTGAAGTTTCAAGAACAATGGAGGTGAAGCTACAGCTGTTACAGCTGTTTTATAAGTAGGAATTAATATACTCATCATTGGGGTCTTTGGGCTGCGCTTTGTCTGGTCCCTCACCTAGAACCTGTCTGCCTTGGGTGACCCTACTAGGGGCATGTAGCCCCTGACAGCATAGCTCCTAGGATCATTGGGACACTCAAACCCCTCCACCACGGTAAGGTGGCAGCCCAGGGAGGGGATAATAATATATTATTATATTATATATTATAATAATAATAATAAAAATAATAATATTATAATAAACTTTATTTGTATAGCACCTTCCTACAATGCCTTGCATTGACCAAGGTGCTTAACAGGATAAAAAGATGAATAAACTGGAACAATAAATCAGTGAAAATAGAATAAAAAACAACAGCAATAAAAGAAGGCAATGGAAATAAAAATGCTACATACTAAAATACCAAAAGTAATAAAAGTTACACACTGAAAGCTTTTTTGAACAAGTGGGTCTTCAGTCTGGTTTTGAACAGAGTCAGATCAGAGGTGGCACGCAGCTCAAGGGGGAGACTGTTCCAGGCTTTTGGGCCGGCAACAGAAAAGGACCGGTCTCCCCATTGTTTGTACCTTGAGCGAGGCACCTCCAGCAGGTGTTGACTGGCAGATCGTAAAGCTCTGCTGGGCTGATGGACTTTCAAAAGTTCTGAGATGTAGAGAGGTGCAAGTCCATTCAGAGCTTTGAAAACAAACAGCAGCAGCTTGAACTGTATCCTGAACTGAACCGGGAGCCAGTGTAGAGAGGACAGGACAGGAGTGATGTGTTCATATTTTCGTGTGTTGGTCAAAAAGCGGCGGCAGAGTTCTGTACAAGCTGTAAACGGGAGATGGAGGATTGATTAATACCAACATACAAAGCATTACAATAATCAAGTCTGGAGGTCACAAAGGCATGGATGGCCTTCTCTAGATCACCACGGCTGAGAAATGACTTGACTTTAGAGAGCAGACGGAGCTGGAAAAAGCTGGTCTTGACAACAGAACTGATCTGTTTATCAAACTTTAAGTTGGAGTCAAGCTGCACTCCAAGATTTCTGACCACCGGGTTGAAGTGGGGGAGGGGAAAACTGGGACTGGGAAGGATGTTGCTGGTGTCATCGGGTGCACCAAATAAAATGCATTCAGTTTTATCTGTGTTTAGGTGGAGGAAGTTTTGAGACAGCCAGTGCTTAATGTCATTTAAGCAGTTGACAATAGTGTTTGAACTGGGTGAGGGGTTGGGAGTGACTGGCAGATAGATTTGTAAATCGTCTGCATACATGTGAAAAGACAGGTTATGACGTGCAATGATTGATCCTAATGGCAGCATGTAAAGAGAAAAGAGGACTGGCCCCAGAATGGATCCCTGTGGTACGCCAGAGGTCAGAGGGGTTGATGAAGAGGAGGACAGATCACCTATCATGACAGAAAAGGTTCTCCCAGTCAGGTAAGATTTGAACAAACAAAGTCTTTAAGCTTTGTTCATGGTTAGACAATGTTTTACATTACTCCAATGTTTTGATTAGATGTTCCTGTCTCAAACAGAATCCTGACTCCATTTTTATCTGTAAGATGTCAGAGTTTGTGTAACTTGTCAAACTCCACCTCTTTCTGTTATAAATACTCAGTGAGAGCAATACAGCTTTGGATATGCACTGGAATGTGTTTTGAGACCAACTAAGTTTCAGAAGTACAATAAAAAGCATATACCCTTTGCAAAGTTCACAATTTGTGTTAACTCAATTATCTTGTTTATCTTGTGTGGTTTTTATTAAGGTAACAGGTGTTTAAAATCCCCATCAGGATGGATGGATTGATGGATGGATAGATGAATGGATGGATGGATGGATGGATGGATGGAATGGATGAATGGATGGATGAATGAATGGATGGATGGATGGATAGATGAATGGATGGATGGAATGGATGGATGGGATGGAATGGATGGATGTATGGAATGGATGGATGGATGGATGGATGGAATGGATGGAATGGATAGATGGATGGATGAATGGATGGAATGGATGAATGGATGGATGGATGGATGGAATAGATGAATGGATGAATGGATGGATTGATGGATGGATGGAATGGATGGATGATGCATGGATGAATGGATAGATGGATATATGAATGGATGAATGGATGGATGATGGAATGGATAGATGAATGGATGGATGATGGATGGATGGATGGATGGATGATGGATGGATGGATGAATGGAATGGATAGTTGGATAGATGGATGGATGGATGGATGGATGGATGGATGGATGAATGGATGGATGGATGGATGAATGGATGGATGGATAGATGAATGAATGGATGGATGGATTGATGGAATGGATGGATGGATGGAATGGATGGATGGATGGATGGATGATGGATGGATGATAGATGAATGGATGATGGATGGATGATAGATGAATGGATAGATGGATAGATGGAATGGATTAATGGATGGATGGAATGGATGGATGGAATGGATGGATGATGCATGGATGAATGGATGGATGGATAAATGAATGGATGGATGGATGGATGGAATGGATAGATGAATGGATGGATCGATGGATGGATGGATGATGGATGGATGAGTGGAATGGATAGATGGATGGAGGGAATGGATGGATGGATGGATGGATAGATGGATTTAAAGATGAATGGATGGATGATGGATGGATGGATGGATGGAATGGAATGGATGGATGGATGGATGGATGGATAAATGGATGAATGGATGGATGAATGAATGGATGGATGGATGAATGGATGGATGGATGGCTGATGGATGGATGAATGGATGGATGGATGAACAGTATTCCACTTGGCCTCAGTCTGTTTCTCGTGGGTTTTGGCTCAGAGAAGTCGATCTGTCCATCAGAGAAACATTTTCCTCTCACCTTTAACAAAAAGCCTCTCTGTTCAGAACACAACTGTGAGTAATGTTCCAGCACTGGGTCAAGAAGAATGTAAGTGATCTCGGTTATACAGAAGATCCAGTAGCTTCAAACAGATCAGGTCTGCTGCTCATCTGCTCATTACGACAAACCCACTGATGCTTTGTTTTCTAAGTCACAGGGATGTTTGAAACGTTACATTAGGTTCAAATAAGCAGGACTGCACATTACATCAACAGTTTTTGTCATCTCAGGATCAATGAGTGCAATATCAATATTATAAAGGATGCTTGTAAGCAATAAATCATAAGCCATTATACTGCATGTAAAATTTAAAAAAAATAAAAAAGCAGACCCTTACTGGCCTTGGCATTCACACCTGGTTCAGATGAAACTCATGAAAAAAGAGACAATGTGGGTTTATCATAAATTATTTTGTCACCATAATATAAAGCAACACTATTGCACGTTGCAAGGTTTTAATGAACATTGACTTTATCCATTTCATTGATTGTTTTCACTATTTCAGAAAAGATATGTTTGTACAAAATATGTCCACCCACTATTGGTCAGAAGCATACAGTTTACAGTCTGAGGGCACTCGATTTGTGTCACTTCCTCCTTTAACCCAGTCCTGAAGACGTTGTTCTGTGCTCCTGATGTAGACAACACACAGGTCCTATCTTGATAAATCGAGCTGGATGAGGGAACGTTTGTCCCTCAGCAGTATTTTTTACAACCTGACCAATGTTCCCTCTAATTTTTCATGTGTCTGGCCAAACACACAGCTCCCTGAGTGCACTGAGGACCACTGTGAGCAACATCAGGTGTGCACGCTGTGGTCACACACCTGTTCACAACCTGGGATCATAGCACGTTACATGGCTTATTAAAAGAATCAAATTCCAGCAGCAATTTTAATTTGTTTACTTGAGTGACAACCATTGATAGGTTTTTTACACCTGAACCTTTAAATGAATAATTCACACAAGACAACAGCGTGAGATTTTTGACTCTTTGCAAAGAGGGAAATTCACCCTGACTAGATCAGGATGAACTCCGACTTTCTAAGGTTTTTGTCTTTCTTTCATTCAAGCAAGTGACACAGAAAACAATGATCATCAAGGTCAAACACAGTTTCATCACATCTTCTCATGCCTCTCAGTGTAGGAGTTCTGTCCTGCACCCAGCCTCTCCTCAGCACCTCTAATTGGCTCCAGCTGCTAGTAATCAACTTCTACCTTCAGGAGGACTATAAGAAGACTCAGGAGACACTATTCAGTGCTGGGACATTGATCTGCCTACGGTAGTGATTGTTTCTAGCCAGATCAATCCTAGTGTTACTCTGAGAGTAAAATTCTGTTTCCTTCTGTTCACACGTCTCCTCAGATTCTGTTGGATTACGCCCTACTCTGGACTTTTCATGGACTCTTGTTCCTCCTGTACCCCTTCAGCTGCTGGATGCCTTCCACCACTTGCCAACCGTCTCCACCTTCATCTCTAAGTGTTATCTGGACAAGGTATCCTCACCTCACATCTCCTTCATCCCAATAAGACTGAATGATTCTGAACAGCTTTACACTTCATTACAAGCCATTGACCTTCTCCTCCGTTTTTTCCAGGCAACCTCGTTCCCGAGGACTTGACGTGCCACCAGTATTTTCACCTTTGTAAATAAACACTGTAAATCTTGTCCGAGTCTGGGTTCTTCTGTTCAGTTCTGGTTCTTATTCCTGGTACGTCCATTTAATATAACAGAATGTCCCAGCCACATCAATGTAGTGAGCCAGACGGGGTTCTCTAATACACCTTCGTCTCTTTGATATGTCCCAGTGACACCTTTTCACTGATACTCTCAGTAAAAAGACATTAAAGACCGTGTAAAGTGAAATTAAATGTGTGTTTTAGTTTGTCACATGGCATGAATATGTGTTATTAATAGGGTTGGGCATCGTTTGAATTTGAGCGATTCCGATTCTTTTCGATTCTCGATTCTTTTTGTAGGTGGGGTTAAAAAAAGACATGTCAATTCAGTTCAGTTTATTTATACTGTATAGCTCCAAGTCACAACAGAAGTTGTCTCAGGGCACTGAACAGAAACAAATATAAAAATAAGTCAACAGAAACTTTAATATAAAAATAAGTCAACCGAAACTTAAATATAAAAATAATAATTCAACAGAAACTTTAATATAAAAATAATTCAACAGAAACTTTAATATAAAAATAATGGTAACACTATTTATCTGAGGAGACTACTTTGAGTTTAACTCAATGTTATAAAAAAGCTACAGTAGTTAGCCAGAGTTATTTCAGGATGAAATAATTTGAACTTCTGTTTGAATTTAATGCTATGAACTTTTTGTTACATTTACTATGAATTTCTCACAGGGCAGATTAGAGCCAACTTGGAGGACTCACCAACATTTATTATTATACATATATTGTCCAGTGTCTGATGCTGCAGTCATGTTACTGAGCTCCCACTGATGGGCTAACCTGGTTCCACCACCTGCAGCAGGATCTTCAGACAGAACGGCTGGTGGGATGTCCTGGTATCTGCAGCCTTCTCTCCATTTGTTTCTTCATGGACATGGAGCTGTGACATTAAGTTTTTCCTCTTGCTCAGCAAAACGCTCCTCCAGTGGAGACTTTCTGGACAGACTGCAGGAAGTTCCTAAACAAACAACAGGTTTATCAGTATTATCAGTAAAAAGAGATTATTAAATCATTTTTTAAGACTGAGCATGTGTACAATTATTAGCTCTGTTATTGCCTAACTAACCTATTCAATAATTCTTGAAACTGTGACATTCACTCATAATGGAATGAAAGAGAATACTGTACAAACAGAAATTATATAATACTGAAAACTAGAGACAAAAAAAAATAAACTGAAAACTAGAGACATTAAGACATTTTAAAAGACACAGAGAACTTTAAATGGATTAAGAATGTTAATAAGTGTTGGATTTGAGTGCAATGTAAGTGCAATCCATGGTTGAATCCACATCTGAAAAGGGATGCAACCTTTTCACAACATATGCTGTAACAGTTCTGTGGCATTCTTCATTCAGTTACACTGACGTTTTTACCTTGGACAGTCACTGGTGAACACTGTGAAGCCATTTCAGGTCGATTGTCTAAGAAAAAAATACAAGCTAACGTTAGCATCATGTTTGTATTTGAGCTGACTTACCGCTTTAAGTGGAGTATAACTTGTTAGCTGCCTTAATGTTGGTATGAAATGTAGTTTACAAATTTACCTGATGGAGCCGAAGAGGTAGCGATTAGCGAAAAGTTCGGCGGAGCGTTTTGCAGACGGACCACTCTGTACTTCCGGTCGGATACGAAGCGAAAATAATCCGGTGGAGCGCGTCAAAGACGGGACACTATTTTACTTCTCCACCCTCCTTTGCATGATAGAAAATTATTGCAAGTGCTGCACTGACCTGACTGGTCATTTTATTAAATTAGTACGCTTTCGATCGCAGATGCACACTTCCGGTGGATTCTTCTTCGTTGGTTTTCGGCAGTGGCTACTTCCGGTCGGCTAACTAGCATCGAAAATAGGAATCGCAAATTAATATTTCGAACGATTCCGGGAAAACCGGACAGTTAGTCCCGGTTCCGAACGATTCTCGATTCTCGATGCTCAACCCTAGTTATCAATCACCCATATAAATCTGACTGATTAAAAACATTGTTTTCCTTATAAAATTAAGTCTCAAAAATCATGAATAAACATAATTTTCCCTTGGTCTGAAACTGTGGGGGCGTGTCAGCGCGTGGGCGTGGTTTCAGCGCAGTACTGCGGCCTGCAGCTGAGCTGTGTGTGGAGAGGCAGACAGGAGCAGAGCCAGTAAACCTGCTCTGTTTTTATCTGAGTTCTGTCTGTAACAGCAGCTACTTTTTCCAAGAGTTACGCTGTTTTTGTAAATAGTTTTCTTGTGTGTTTTTAATCTGGAATGAATTTAAAAAAAAAGTTGTACCATGCGGGAATTGAACCCATAAGGTTTGGGACAGAAGGCAAACACTTTATCCATTGACCTATCCAGGCATTACAGATACTGGTATAAAACCACGTGGTATAAAAACACGTTATGATTTGTACGGGTGCCCTGACCATTGCGACATCCAGGGAAGATGCACGAACGAGGCATAATTGATTAGCTAGCTAACAATGAACAAAATATCTATGCTATTGCTATCTGATGCTATCTGCGATTCGCGAGTGAACGGCTCCACCGAGGCGAATTTATACGGCTGGAGCTGCAGGGGGTGGGGCTATACTTAAGAAGACCGCGTGACGAAACGCGGTCACATTTAAAACACGCCTAAAAAATCCTGAAACAGAAATATCTTTATACACAGTTTGCTCTATAACTCCAAAATTAATTGAGCTACAATTTTGAGACTTTTTACTCATTTACAAGATTACAATTATGACATTTATAATGTTTATTGAAGAAAATATTGAAATTCACTTTACACGGTCTTTAACACTATTTTATTACATTATTTTGAATCAAAACACAATAAGTCATAAGAGACTCTCTTATTCCTCTTTTGTGTTAATGAATAACCTTGTGTTAAAGCATTATTGAATTCAATGTTTGATAAGTCAAAGACTGTTTAATTCAAACTGTTTAATTCAAGTTGGAAATCCAATGTTATTTCAAAATGATTGTCACTTCTTCATATGATGAATCAAATGGTGAAAGTGAATTAATATGTCAGACTGAACTCCTCAGTTTTGTTAGAAGTTAGAACACAGTTTTAGTCAGTTGTTTTATGAAGCTGGCTCCAGTCTAATCTGTTTCTCTGTCTTCGTTCTAAACAACTTCTTCTCTGTTCTAAAAACTGATCTTCTCCTATCCGAGTGACCTTCATCCACTGGTTTGTTTGGACCAATCGGAGAAGAACAACAAGTCACTGATCTTAGATCCTTGTTTTAAAGTTCTAGGCTGTTGCTGGAACTGACAGAGTTTGCTGAGGTCCTCAAGCCATGAGGTTCCCCAAAGAGCTGAATGAACGCCAGTCACACGCCAATGACACGTCATTCAGTTGGGACTTCATAGCACTTGCAAGCTATGAGTCTGTTTTTGAGCTCTAAGCTCTCTTTTATTGACATTCCTTTAAGGAACGTCTTATCTTGAAAACAACACCAGGAGCTGCTGTTACTTTCGGTCCGAGTCTTGGCACACGTCTGGAGACGCTGAAGAACAGTGAACGAACTGACCAAACTGGACCGAGGGAGATTGACCATCTTCACGAGGTAACAAAGTCGTCATATGCTTTACCAAGGGTACCAACGTGTAGCCGAGATCGGCCGGAGAGCTGCCATGTTTCTGGTTAAAACACTTCAAGATAATAACTCTCCTCATCCTCCATGTTCTCTTCCTCCTCCATTTTCTTCCTTGAAACTTTCTTATTAAGTTAACTAAACTAGTTAACTAAACTTTAAGTTTATTGTGCCAGCAGAGATATAAGTTAATAACACCCATAACTTGTGTTCTGTTGTTCCTATGAAGTTACAGACGCGTATACTCATGCTGAAGTTAATTATAGGAAAAATGATCAACCAATCATGTACATAATGTGTGATGTAATTTAATGATTCTGTTAAATAAATTGTCCAGTCCTACTGTACCAACATAAGTTTAACGTTTCCTGTGAATTACATCTGGTCAAGGTATAGAATTATTGGTATTAAGCTGAAAAAGAGAGAACTCATTTAATTAATGATGTATTTTGTGTCAGTCTAAACCCTGCCAATTTATACATCTAAAATATAGGTAAGTCAGTAAACTGACCCCTTCCTATATTACTACAGGTGTCTAAATCAAATTACTATTAAAAATAAATACCCCTAGCCTCTCATTGATTCTCTCCAGGACCAACTCCACTTTGCCACAAAATTTTCCAAACTTGACCTCCGTAACGCTTATCTGGTCCGTATTAAGGAAGGGGATGAGTGGAAAACCGTCTTTAAGATCCCTTTAGGACATTTTGAGTACTTAGTTATGCCTTTTGGCCTCACTAATGCCCCCGCTGTATTCCAAACTCTAGTAAATGACGTTCTGAGGGATTTTCTGAATTTCTTTGTGTTTGATTATCTTGATGACATTATGATTCATTCTAAGGATCAGGATCAACATGTACATCATGTCAGGACCGTTATGCAACGTTTGTATGAAAATCAACTGTTCATCAAAGCAGAGAAATGTGAGTTTGATGTACGATCTGTTTCGTTTCTGGGTTTTATCTTTGAGGATGGACACTACCTTACGGATCCTGAAAAGACTAGAGCTGTGGTGGAATGGCCGACGCCCGAAACACGAAAGCAGCTGCAACGATTTCTGGGGTTTGCCAATTTTTATTGACGCTTCATCAAGGATTACAGCAGGATCGCCTCACCTCTCACCCAGTTGACCTCCACCCTACGGATTTTTAAGGACTCAGGAGGCAGAAGCATCTTTTGGTGAGCTAAAGAGATTGTTTTCTTCAACACCTATACTTTGTCACCCCGATCCAAAGAGACAATTTATCTTAGAAGCCGATGCTTCTGACACTGGCGTTGGAGCTGTGCTGTCCCAGAGATCATTGTTGGATAACAAGGTGCACCCCTGTGCATTTTTCTCCCGGCGTCTCTCCCCCACCGAACAGAATTACGACGTTGGTAACCGTGAACTCCTGGCCGTCAAACGGGCTTTGGAGGAGTGGCGACATTGGTTGGAGGGTACGGACATTCCTTTCCTCATATGGACGGATCATAAAAACTTGACCTACCTCCGTGAGACTAAAAGACTGAATCCCAGACAGGCCAGGTGGTCATTTTTTTTGACTAGATTCAACTTCTTGTTAACTTACAGACCCGGTTCCAAGACTGGGAAGCCTGACACCCTCTCCCGCCAGTTCTCGCCATCTGATGACACGGTACAGGCACTACACATCCTTCCTTCATCCTGTGTGGTCGGCTCCTTGACCTGGTCCGTTGAGAAGGACGTCATCGAGGCACAGAGTCACGAACCGGATCCAAGGACCGGTTCCGTTAGTACTATGTTTGTACTCACTGCCATCAAACCTAAAGTACTCCACTGGCTCCACACCCACAAGACAGCCTGCCATCCAGGTAATACACATATGTTTAACTTTGCTAGGAGGCACTTCTGATGGCCATCCATGGCTGAGGATATTAGAAACTATGTAGCTGCCTGCCCCACATGCGCCAAGAATAAGACTAGCTGCCAGTCTCCAGCGGGAAAGCTTCAACCACTATCCATACCAAGCCGACCGTGGTCACACATTGCCCTTGATTTTGTTATGGGTTTGCCACCTTCTGAGGGTAATTCTGTCATTTTGACTGTTATCAACAGATTTTCGAAAGCAGCTCACTTTGTTCCACTGCCCCAACTCCCTCCGGCATTTGAGACTGCCCAGCTGTTGATCCAGCATGTCTTGCGGATTCGCAGGATACCCTCAAACATCGTCTCTGACAGAGGACCCCAATTCATATAACAGGTTTGGAAACATTTTTGTAATTCGTTAGGGGCCTCTGTCAGTCTGACTTCAGGGTACCACCCACAGTCCAATGGACAGGCTGAACGGGCGAATCAGGAACTGGAAGCTAAGTTCAGATGTGTGGTTGAAGATAACCCCTCCACTTGGAGTCAGCATCTGGTATGGGTGGAATATGCTCATAATACTCACATCAACTGCTACTGGGTTGTCACAATTTGAGACTTCCCTGGGTTCTGCCCCTCCCCTGTTCCCCAGTCAAGAAACCGACATTGCAGTTCCTTCTGTTCAACATCATTTTAGGAGGTGTCGTCGGGTCTGGCGCCAAGCTCGACTGGCTTTGTTACGCACGGCTGCCAGGAACAAGGAGATGGCCGATCGACACCGCTCAGCAGCCCCATCCTACAAGGTTGGTCATAAGGTTTGGTTATCTACTCAAAACATTCAACTCAAGGACACACCATGCAAGTTAGCCCCCCGCTTCATAGGACCATTTCCCATCACTCGGATCATCAGCCCCACGGTGGTGAGACTGCAGTTACCCAAGTCTATGAGGATTCACCCCACATTCCACGTGTCTCAGGTAAAACCTGTCTCCGACAGTCCACTGTGCCCTCCTGCCGACCTCCCCCCACCCCGTCTCATCGACAATCACCCAGTTTTTTCGGTCCGCCGTATCCTGGACGTCCGACGCCTGGGTCGGGGGTTTCAGTATTTGGTCGACTGGGAGGGTTACGGTCCAGAAGAACGTTGCTGAATCCCTAGATCTTTCATATTGGACCCCAGTCTCATCACCACGTTTTTCAAGGCCCACCCTGACAAGCGCCTTGGGTCGCCATGAGGCGGTTCTTGAGGGGGGGGTAATGTAGGAGTTCTATCCTGCACCCGGCCTCTCCTCAGCACCTCTAATTGGCTCCAGCTGCTAGTAATCAACTTCTACCTTCAGGAGGACTATAAGAAGACTCAGGAGACACTATTCAGTGCTGGGACATTGATCTGCCTACGGTAGTGATTGGTTCTAGCCAGTTTAATCCTAGTGTTACTCTGAGAGTAAATCTGTTTCCTTCTGTTCACACGTCTCCTCAGATTCTGTTGGATTACGCCCTACTCTGGACTTTCATGGACTCCTGTTCCTCTTGTACCCCTTCAGCTGCTGGATGCCTTCCACCACTTGCCATCTGTCTCCACCTTCATCTCTAAGTGTTATCTGGACAAGGTATCCTCACCTCACATCTCCTTCATCCCAATAAGACTGAATGATTCTGAACAGCTTTACACTTCATTACAAGCCATTAACCTTCTCCTCCGTTTTCTCCAGGCAACCCCGTTCCCGAGGACTTGACGTGCCACCAGCTCTCCATAAATCTTGTGCACAAACCAGTTCACACAATCTGGGATATAAGCCTCATTTTGTCCAAAGCTTCATCAGAAAACAACTGGTGCCTGTTTTTTCATCCTTGCATCCTAGTTACATTTTTTCAAAGCTTAAAACAAAAATGGAGGTTCTGCAGAAAAGTTGTGAATATTTATTCTGATACCTACTGTAGATTTAGTTATGATCAAATTGACCAGCTAACACCTAGTCTGACCACTCCAGTCTAAAACACATTAGTTTTTTTGTTTTTAGCACTTTGTTCTAACACTATCTTAACTTTTACATGTCACATCACACAAGTCGGTTAAAAAAAAGAAAAAAATTAAGCTATTGTTAAAATGACCCCAGGTTGCATCAGCTAAAAACTGCTGCTACTATTTGTGCTTGGAAATAATCTTGGAATTTTAAACAAATAGCTGTATAATACAATATCAAATCACACTCATGTAAATGTCCAAAAGTAGTGTTTGCATGGATAACTGAAAATTTGAAGATGAAAGTTGATAAATCAAAAATAATCCATGATCATTGGCCCTGCTTGAATGAGGCACTAGCTTGAAAGTTTTGTAAGAATTAACCTTATTTTTCTAAACTAAAGTCAAAGAGCCATCTACTAAGTAATACTAATTGTCCACAAGCTTTCCAAAGAACCCAACTTCAGCGTCAGAATCCATGTTGTTTGTGGTGTGTTTACAGTCACTCTGGTTTTATTTCTGGAATTGTTTTGATTTGTGGTGATTTTTTTTCAGTTCTTCTTTGTTCCTTTGCAGCATCATTTACTCTTAGTCAGCCTGCCCCGCCTTCTCTCACCGGCTCCCATCTTCTTCCAGTTATTGGTTTGTGGTTTTGTCTGGGTCCAATCCTGCTAAAATCATGATATTCAGAAGATAAATATTCACTTAAGGGCTTAGATTTAAAGTGAAATGCAAATTTTTTTTAAAAGCTGCATTTCATCGCATCAATACTTTGTACATCAAGGGTCACTAAGCAGCAAAGGACAAGACCAAAGAGAGCAGGAAAGGAAATGATTGAAATGATCGAACCTCTTTACATTCCCTATGTGGCCTCGAATTGTAAAATACAGTTAAACATGTTTTTAATATTCTATTCGTTGAAGCTCATCCACCCGGTCTCTACGGTCACAGAAAGTCATCTACTTCACATTCCGAGAACCAAATTAAGGACAATGGGAGACTGGGTTTTCAGTGTGGCTGCCCCCCACCTGTGGAACTCTTCCCGACTGCCTAAGAGCTCCAGTCACTGGTTGACTTTAAGAGCGGCTTGAAGACTAGCCGCTCTTAACCATACTCTTAGTTGATATTGTTATTGATTTTACTTTGTTTTATTGACATTTAATTCTGTTGCACTGTGATTTTCATTAATGAAAAGTGAGTTATAAATTGTTGAATTCATTATTATTAGCTTCCTTTTTTAAAAGGCTGTGTTTTGCACATAAAGATATCTTCAGCTGAGGAAACCTGCTCATTAAATTTAAAATCAGCCCCGAGACCAGTTAAAATCTCAGATAACAAAACTACATCATTTACAAAATGATCATTGTACAAAAAAAAAAACAACTGCTTTTCTTAAATGTTATATGCACTAAAGGAAAACTGACATTTAATTCTGAATTTATTAGACAAAAAAGAAAAAATGAAACCAGTCTGAATATTTAATTTCCACACTTTTATAAAACATTATATAGTGAAGCATTTGCTACAAAGTGATTATTTTTCAACACAGCTAATTCTTGTTTTGTCATTTCAAAAAGAATCTTGTTTTGTCATTTCAAGGAAAACAGGAACAAGTATCAACCCAGAACAAAATCAGGACTGGTCATTGTTCAGTGGTTCCGTCTGCAGCAGGCTCCTTCTCATCAGGACACAGGTCTGAAACAGGAAGGGAAACACGTCTCAATAAACACAGATAAAGTTTTATTCTTAGCGTTAAAGAGAATCTCACCTTTGGTGTCTGGAAAATGGAAACTGGGTAAAAGATTGAGACACTCGGCCTGCTTCTTGAAAACTTCTACATGAGACGCCTCCAGTTTCTCCGTCTTTGCTGAGGTACAGAATTTGACCCGATTATTTTCTGAAGATTAATGTTGCAGTGAATTAAGAGATGATAATTTACGTACTAAAAAGGAAAAGGTTTTTGCTTTTCTTGGTCACCCCGTCCTCTTCCATCATGACCTTGTCCGTCCAGAGGACACAGTCGGGGCACGTCTCCAGGAACCGTTCGGTGTGCTCAACAGTGATGGAGCTGAAGTGAACTGAACGAGACAGAGGTTCTTTGTCAAACATTCAGAGAAGTGTTTTAGTTTTAAACATGTTGAAACATCTACTTACACACAAGCTTGAAGGTGCTTCCTAAAGTGGTAGAATTAACAGCTCCAGAAATGCATTTTCCATCACTTCAAGTCAGAAATGAGCACAAAAGTTATGTGTATAATACAGCCGTTTTGAATAAAATGGCTACTTTTTAAAGGTAAAAAATAAAAATAACTCACATTTTATCTACGTAGTGCATGTTAAATTCATCACTGCCAGGTATGGGGGAAATTTCTGCCCAGGAGCTGTTGACAGTTTTCACTGCCTTCATGTACTCTTCATTGTCGAATCCCGCAACATAAAGTATCCCTTTTCCATAAACCTATAGGCACAAATTGACAAAAGAAATGCAGGTGGCTCCGGAAACCTCTTTCAGTGACTCGTAAATTTTCCATACTAATAAGGATTAAGCTCAAGATATTAAGAGTTTTGTGAATGATAACCTCTGCTTTTGCTGCTGTACAGTAGTATGTTCAGTTTTAGAATAAAACCTTTTATAATAAAACTTGATGCGTTACGCTGACTGTCAGCACTGAGAACTGTGTACCTTGGTTTGGTCCTCCAGGGGTTTGATCAGCTCATCGCAGCCTGGATCAGATGCAGCAGCCAGAGACAGCAGCGCTAAAATAAACTCAGCAAACATGTTGGGATGTCCAGTGACAGTCGAGTGGATTCTTTAGCGTGAACTGGATGATTGAGCTCATGCACAAGGCCCTAGATAAAGACTGTAGGAGACAATGAGTTAAGCAGGGAGAGTTAGGTTGTGTAACATTATATAGTTGTGTAACATTATATAATTGTTTTAATCACACCAGGAGCAAAATATACCAAATAAACTGGTTCTTTACACAAAAAGTTCTAATTAATGTGCAAGTTGTCCATTCCATGGCAATAATATACCCTGATACCAAGAGAGAAGCACGCCTTTTTACAGAGTGGTGAAAACAGACTGGATGATCCCAGCCCTGTTAGGGTTCAGCGTTTCAGGTCAGGACAGGAGAAGAACCCATGCAGGCAAGAGTCAGACTCAAGGATTTATAAAAATAAATACTTTTTCATAACAAATTAAAGAGCTGGCATAACAGCATAAACTTACTCAAACAGGGAATCAGGACAGACAGGTTCAGTCAGGACAGACTGGTAGGATAAACCCAATGAAGACACGACAAAGGACAAAACTCACAGACAGGTTTATATGCACAGGCAAGACAGGACGTGATTGCAAACAGCTGGGAACACAGGGAGAAATCAATTAAGACATGGATGAGAAAAACAAGGTGCACAGACAAGGGATGACCACAAGATGGTGCCATCCCTACAAGCCCTCTTAAAGGAGAAATGTAATCAAATCTGAAAAAATCGATATAACAA
Source organism: Garcialebias charrua (assembly GCA_038048925.1). NCBI lineage: Eukaryota > Metazoa > Chordata > Actinopteri > Cyprinodontiformes > Rivulidae > Garcialebias > Garcialebias charrua. The sequence continues at coordinate 2,772 of JBBPBX010049874.1, read as the reverse complement.
GAATTTCATATAGTAAACAACACACATAAACATACTTAGTATGCTTTTTTCAAGTCAGTAGCTTAAAGAAATAGTTTTTTACATTTTTCCTGCTACATGCCGAAGTACAGTGATTTCTGTAGTAATTTTCTGGACGCACTTTTATGACACAATTAAGACCTCCTTTGCTATCTTACAATAACACTGAAGCTATAAACCCATCATTACTGTCCTCTTGTCTGTCATTTAAAATGGAAGCAGAAGACTTTTTTGAATCTGAAGGATATCACTTTAGTTTGTCAAAAACAGTTTGGTGATTTAGTGCATTAATGGGCATTTCTATCCTGGAAATACGAATAGCCGTGCGTTAGCCGCCGCATGCTAACGTTAGCATGCTAGCGCCGTATGCTAACGTTAGCATGCTAGCGCCGTATGCTAACGTGGAAGTGGGGGTGTTGAAAATGTCCTGAAACAGTTACCAATGTCTTGTTAAGCTCTGTCTTCCCCAGAACATAGTAGGATCTAAAATGATTTTTAAAGATGAAGGAGCAAGTTGAAACATGCTGTCTCCCTCCTTGCTAGCAGGCTCCATTGGGAGCTGCCTGGCTAACTAACTACGGTGGCCCTACACGGCCAAAATTCTACAGCGGCCGAATGCACAGGAGCGGTAAAAATACAATATAAAATTTTAAAAAAGTTTTAAAATCGATTTTGGGGCTTTTAGAATAGATTCTGAATCGCCAGGACTAAGAATCTTGATTCTTTAAAAAATAGATTTTTTTTT
>JBBPBX010049872.1:0-14964 GCA_038048925.1 Garcialebias charrua | reverse complement strand
AGTTTGCAGATGATACAGCGGTGGTGGGATGCATCACAAACAATGATGAGTCCAGCTACAGACAGGAGGTGGAACACCTGGAGAGCTGGTGCAAAGAGAATAACCTTCACATGAATGTGAAGAAGACAAAGGAGATGATTGTGGACTTCAGAAGGAACAAACACACCCACGCCCCACTGAACATAAGTGGATCTGCAGTGGAAGTGGTCTCCAGCTACAAATACTTGGGTGTACACTTGAATGATAACCTCAGCTGGAGCAACAACACCACCAGCCTGATCAAGAAAGGTCATCAGAGACTCTACTTCCTCAGACGGCTGAGACGAGCTGGTCTGAGCAGCCCAGTCCTCACCTCCTTCTACAGGTGTGCAGTGGAGAGCATCCTGTGCTCCAGCATCAATGTGTGGCATGGAGGCTGCACAGTTGCAGAGAGGAAAGCTCTACAGAGAGTGGTGAAGGCTGCACAGAAGTCTGTTGGAGTCAGTCTCCCCACCATCACAGACATTTACACCTCCAGATGCAGGAAAAGAGCCACCTGCATCATGAAAGACCTCACTCACCCAGCACACTCACTCTTTGCCCCACTCCCCTCAGGACGGAGGTTGAGGAGCATCAAATGTAGAACCACTAGACTGAGGAACAGCTTCTACCCTGAGGCTGTTAGACTCATGAATAAATAAATAATAAGAATAAACACTGCAAAATATCACATCATGCTGATGCTGATCTGTTTTCTTGTTGCTGTGTTCATCTGTGACCATCTGCTCATAATGACTCATGTTCGTGCTGCTGTTTATAATGATGTTTTCCTACTACATTAGGGCTTAGTGTATTTCTATCCTAGATGTTATTACTGTTTTTCTCTTGCATTTGTTGTTGGATGTAACTGGGACCCTGTGTACATAATCTCGTTTTCATCACATGTACCACATGCGGTGCAAATGACAATAAAGACTCTCTGACTCTGAATGCGTCCCTTTCAGATCTGGACACACAGACAACAACAACTCGCCCCCCCGCGTGCGCTCCAAACGGGGGGGATCAGAGTCGACACAAGCCCCTTTCATAAAATGGCTCAGTCCAGGCCTGATGCGTGTTCAGTCCACCAACGAGCATTCAGAAAAAACACAGAGGCGGATAAGCGAGTAAATTTTACTCGCCTCTGATGCGCCCCTGATCTGCTTAGTACGACTGGTACGACCGGTGTCAGAGCTTGGTCCGCATTGCCGGCAGTAAGTCAGGCTCGTTTCCAGTGAGAGTTGGACTCCGCCAAGGTTGCCCTTTGTCACCGATTCTGTTCATAACTTTTATGGACAGAATTTCTAGGCGCAGCCAAGGTGTTGAGAGGATCCGTTTTGGTGGCCTTAGAATCGCTTCTCTGTTTTTTGCAGATGATGTGGTCCTATTGGCTTCATCAGATCGTGATCTACAGCTTTCGCTGGAGCGGTTTGCAGCCGAGTGTGATGCGGCCGGGATGAGGATCAGTTCCTCCAAATCCGAGGCCATGGTCTTGAGCCGGAAAAGGGTAGCATGCCCTCTCCGGGTCGGGGAGGAGGTCCTGCCCCAAGTGGAGGAGTTTAAGTATCTCGGGGTCTTGTTCACGAATGAGGAACGAGGTGAGCCGCTTGGCCTTGTGGTGCGGACACAACAATCTCACTCTCAACGTGGAGAAGACAAAGGAGATTGTTGTGGACTTCAGGAAGAGGGATGCCCAACATGCCCCTCTGACCATCAACAGCACCGCAGTGGAGAGAGTAGACAGCACCAAGTTCCTGGGAGTGCACGTCTCAAAGGACCTGTCCTGGAGCAGGAACACTGCAGCACTGGCAAAGAAGGCTCACCAGCGTCTCTACTTTCTCCGCAAGCTGAAAAGGGCTGGAGCTTCAACCCCCATCATGAGCACCTTCTACAGAGGTGCCATAGAAAGTGTCCTGACCAGCTGCATCACTGTGTGGTTTGGTGCATGTACTGCATCCTGCCGCAAGAGCCTCCAGCGCATTGTGAGAGCAGCTGAGAAGATCGTGGGCACCTCCTTGCCCTCACTGCAGGACTTACACAGCAAACGCCTCACTCGGAAAGCCCACCGCATGGCAGGTGATCCCACACACCCACTACACAGCTGCTTCAGACTACTGCCATCAGGGAGGAGACTGAGGAGTCTCCAGGCTCGAACCAGCAGACTGAGAGACAGCTCTGTTCATCAGGCAGTCAGAATGCTAAACACTCTGCCTGCTCTGCCCCCCCTCCCATTTGAACTGCCTTAACACTAAAACTTTCTCACACATTATCACTCAACACAAAGTTTTTCACTAAACTCTCGGTCATGTGCTCATACAGTTTGCACTACTTCTCATACTTGCACTAATGTCTGTATTACATCACTGCCTATAATCATAATACTGTTTACATTCTCTGTTTACATTTATTAATACTGTTTACTTTTATTACTACTGCTTACATGTAATTACTACTGTTTACATTTATTTACACTACTCTAATATCTACACCACTGCTGGTACATATACAGTGTGCTCTGAACGGTCTTATTTAGGGATGCCCAATGTGCCTTACTGCATATGCCACTTTTTGCCTCTATAACAACATCAACTACTACCTCATACATATACTGTGTACATTGACTCATACGCTGCTTTGCCACTTTGCAAATGTCAATGCTAGAAACCTTTAGTTTATTTTAGTTATACTTTTTATACTCTTTTTTTTGTGCTAGTATGCAAAAACTCAGGACAGTATTATGTTCATTAAATGTTTAATGTTTTAGTTTTAGAGTTGGTGTGGATTTTCATGCTCTTGCACCGCTATGCAAAAAAAAAAAAAACTCAGGACAGTGTTAGTTTTACTATTTTATGCTTATGTCTATTATTATATGTTTCAGTGTTTCAATGTTTAGATGTTTACTGTTGCACCGAGGGACTGAGAGAAACGCAATTTCGGTCCTGTGTATGTCCTGTACAGTACATATTGCAGATCTGACAATAAAGTTGACTTTGACTTTGACTTTGAATGAGGGAAAACTGGAGCGTGAGATCGATAGGCGGATAGGTGCAGCATCCGCAGTGAAGCGGGCGCTGTAGCGGTCTGACATCTAATTTACTCTTATTCCTACTTAATTATCTAATTAATCTTTCTCTTTCCTGGGTATATTTAGTACATTCCAAAAAAATGTGCATAACAGTTTCAGGTTTTCCACAGTGAGTACAACAGCCTGTATCATGCTTCTGAATTATTATTATATTATTATTTTTTCCATTTATAGATGGCCTCCCTTCACACCTTATAGCCATCCTCTCACTCCAATATGTATTTTTTTTTTTTTGTTTATTTATTCTTATTTTTTATTATTTTTATTTATTTTTTTTTTTATTTTTTTATTTTTTTAGAGAGAAAGAAAGAAAAGAGAAAGTGAGACAACAAAACAACAATTATCCACAAAAAGAGCACAAGGCAAACACACCAAACCTCCGTCCACAATCCTGCAAAGCACATGACAGAACACAGCAACGAAACATACAAGCATAAAGACTGATAATATTCTTGACCTTGCAGAAGATTTCTATAAATACACATACCCACAAATATATATACAGTATACATACATATATATTTATATTCATTTATATACCCATCTACATATATCTACATATACATCCCTGCATCCATTTGTGTGTGGTTCATAGGCGTAATTTACACGGGGGATGGGGGGGATTTAACCCCCTCAATAATTGGATCCAGTCAATATAACCACCCCAATAAAATGGCATCATTCATTTCAAGCTCCCGGATTAACTGGAGGTGCGCGGAGCCGGAGCACGTTTCAGCTGACCCCAAAATTACACTACATACGGTCCGCTCCGCAGGTCGCAGCTGAGCGTCTCAAACTCCAGTTTCCACTTCCTCCGCTCAGCTCAGGTCCGCCTGCATGCGCCGCTCCAGACGCATGCGCGGGATTTGCGGGATCGCGCGATAAATCAAGTGATAAATAAGTAAGTCAGAACAAAACAATTCATTCGGTGGAAGAAGGAGAACAACAGTAGAGACTGCTGCCTTGATCTTCTCTCGTAAATGAGCGACAGGACATGGTTTGAGCAACAGGAAGTGATGTATTACATTTCAGAATAAAATACTTTATTTATTTATTTCTTGTATTGCGTTTGTAGGCGTAGTCATAAATGATAGTTTGACAGCATTTTTGTACAAATAAATCCGTATAGAGCTAGGATTAGTCCGCCCGTGGTGATTTTATTTTGTAAATACGGAAGTTGTGCTCGTTCCTTTTCCTGTTGGTGCGACGTAATCTTCAAAAGTTGACTCCGCACAGCTCCGGCGTCCGGCAGAAATAGAAAAATTTCTAATTTTGACGGACTGCCGTCCGCTCTCCGCAGCTCGCCGCCGCCGTGCGGAGCCAGTGTAAATTCTGTCATTGATTATAATGGGTGCGTATTTGCTGCGGAGGTCGGACCGGAGCGGGGCGGAGCCGTAACGTGTGTGGTGTAATTTTGGCGTCAGACTGCTCTCAGCGTAAAAGCTGCCCTTCGGTTCTCAGTCTCTCCCTCCTCCTCCCCCTCCAGCAGCAGCCGGGGACACGTTTTCCACACGCTTGCATTACCGTAACTCTGCAACGGTTTGGGCTATCAGAAAAATTCAAACGGTGTTTGAAAGAAAACAAAGTGCGCCTTTTGGCTGTTTCGGTGGTATTACGGTAATCGCCTTGAAACTGGCTGCAAGTGAACATTTAAGCATAATTGCTGAAGATGACATGCAGGGATCTGTCAAGTCTCCCGTTTTGGCCGGGAAACTACTGTATTTTACCCCTCTTTCCCGTCGTCATCCCGAATTATTATTTCCCCGGAAATCTCCCGTATTATAATATTATTAAAAAAAAAAAAAAACATTCCAGTGCCTCTGTCACTAGCCTCGCGAGAACTGCCACCTGCAGTAGCCTCGGTGGCAGTTCTCGCGATGTTAGTGTTGGCAGCGGGGAACACAAACCCGGAAAAACACAGAGATGGATGTAACGAGAGAGAAGGCGTCACTTGGAAAAAGTTAAGACTTCGTGTAAATATCTTGAAAAATGGGACAGCGAATTTACTTTCCTAAAGAAGAGTAGGGTGGGGCACAATTACGCGTTTTTTAAGATTTGTAACTGCGACTTTAGTGTCTCTCATGGGGGAAGGAACGATGTCCGTCAGCATGAAAAATCCGTCAAGCACAAAGGTAGGCCTATCAGATTGTGATCACATAACTGGTTTGAAAGAGGCTGATAGGTAGTTATTTTAGATTTCTTGTAAACCTGTCTTAAAATGTAAGGGGTCCTGGACTTTGGTTGGGCTAGTGCAGGGGTCTGCAACCTGCGGCTCTGGAGCCACATGCGGCTCTTTGGTCCCTCAGCAGTGGCTCTTCCAAGCTTTGATCAAAACTAACTTTAAACTGAATTTTATTTGTTCTTATAACAACAAAAAGGGCTAGTTTTAGCAGTTTTTCCTGTCATTTCCTTTGCAAATGTGTGAATACTAGAACTAATAGAAGGAGTAAAACATAAGTTAACTTTATTTATTCGAAGTAGGATATTTAATTTTTCCACAATTAAAATAATTTACCTAGACCTGCATAGTTCATTATTTTATTTTTTAATTGGGAAAGATCACATTATTTTTCCTTCTTTATGATAATCTGGTCTTTTTTAGTCTTAAAATGTAAAAATATCAACAAATCGTTAGATATTTTCAGCTTTACAATGGCCAGAAAACTACAGGTCAGAAAATTGTCCTCTAACAAACTTAAAGTGGTCTGTGGGCCACCAGTTGAGAATCCCAGTTGTAGCAGGTATTGTGGCTCCGGAAACGTTTAATTTAGTGAACAAAGGGGCAGAAATGGCTCTTTTGATCATAAAGGTTGCAGATCCCTGGGCTAGTGGGATGGCTCGGCGTACCCGGCAGAAAATTTCCCTTATTTTTAAATCCAAAACTTGACAGGTATGATGCAGGGTTTTACTCTGCTCTTGTCATATTATGGCTGTATTTGAATCATTTGTTGTAATTTTTCCTAGTTAAACTGTAGTGAACCAGGTAAATACACACTCTTTGAAAATTGTGAAATTGAGGTATGTTATATAATAAATCTTAAAAATGTAAAATATGTGTTATGGCTGAAAAAAATGCAGAAAAATAGTGAGTTTTTTTCTTACTTGTTGAACCTATGTGGAACAAAAAAGGAGCAGAATAAATACAGAGAAAACAGGAAAGTTAAGTAAATCACAGTAAATCACAGTAAAAGCATTACAATATATTTTAACCCTAAAATATCCTGAATCATAAAAAAAGTTATTTATTCGATAGATAAATAAATAGGTAAAGAGCATAACCCCCCCAATGTTAGACCTAAAGTTACGCCCTTGGGTCTGTCGTGGTGAAGAGAGAGCTGAGTCGAAAGGCAAAGCTCTTAATTTACCGATCGATCTACGTTCCCACCCTCATCTATGGTCATGAGCTTTGGGTTGTGACCGAAAGAACGAGATCTCGGATACAAGCGGCTGAAATGAGTTTTCTCCGCAGGGTGTCTGGACTCTCCCTTAGAGATAGGGTGAGAAGCTCAGTCATCCGGGAGGGACTCGGAGTAGAGCCGCTGCTTCTCCACATCGAGAGGAGCCAGTTGAGGTGGCTCGGGCATCTGGTTAGGATGCCTCCTGGACGCCTCCCTGGTGAGGTGTTCCGGGCATGTCCCACCGGGAGGAGACCCAGAGGAAGACCCAGGACACGCTGGAGGGACTATGTTTCTCGGCTGGCCTGGGAACGCCTTGGGATTCCCCCAGAGGAGCTGCTCCAAGTGGCTGGGGAGAGGGAAGTCTGGGCCTCCCTACTTAGGCTGCTACCCCCACGACCCGACCCCGGATAACGCGGACGAAAATGGATGGATGGATGGATGGAAACATCTCTTTTTTTCCCTCTCTCTCTCTCTCTGAGCAGCGGAGGAGCTGTGTGCGCGTGCGCTGGAGGGAGACAGTGCAGCTGTAGATTTATTACTGAGGAAATATTTAAAATGACACGAAACGACAACTTGTAAACGTCTGACGTCTGTCCCACAATAAATACGTCTCGGTCCAGTTCAGCTCAGCTGAGTTCTGCTCCACGCCTCTTTTGGATCCGCGTTGCGGGTTCATTTATGAACACGTTTATGTGAGCGGGACCTGCCCGCCTTCAACTGTGGTCTTATGAATGACCCGGGGAGGATTAAAGCCGGACTGGTCTGTGCGGCAATTGCACGGATTTGACTTATGAAAGGGGCTACAGTCTGTCTGAAGGCCCGGCAGCCATGGAGAGACACTGCTTCTCTCAGCAGGGGGGTGACGCTGGGCAGAGTGGTGTCTCGAGCCCTCGCGACAACAGACATATCAAAGTCTGGGTGGGGAGGCCTTTGCCAGAACCAACACACACGAGGTGTTTGGCCCCAGCAGGAGGCCATGCTACACATCAATCAGCTGGAGATGATAGCTGTGTTTCTGTCTCTCAAACATTTCTACAGGAGGGGCCTGATTGCACGCCAGCATGTTCTGATAAGATCAGACAACCAGTGCGTGGTCGCCCATATCAACAGAGAAAGGGGGACACGATCCCTCCCTCCTGCTGTTGACCCAAAAGCTGTTGAAATGGTGCAATTCACGGGTGCTGTCTCTGAGGGTAACACACCTGCCAGGGGAGCTAAACTACAGAGCAGACGCCCTCTCAAGAGGAGCCCCCCTCCCCATGGAATGGCGTCTTCACCCACGCGTTATGGACCAAATATGGACACGATACGCGAGAGCAGACGTAGATCTGTACGCATCCAGGGACAACGCCCACCTGGAGTTGTTCCACTCATTACGATATATACACCCGCCCCTATGCATCGACGCACTCGTGCACGACTGGCCAGCGACAAAGCTGTATTATGCGTTCCCACCTATCACTTTAATTCAAGCGACACTGGAACGTGTCCGCAGGAGGGGCTTCTCACTGATTCTGGTGGTTCCACAGTAGCCAAAGAAGGCCTGGTTTGCAGAAGTGATTTCACTTTTTGCAAGAACACCATGACAGCTGCCTGCACACAGGGACCTCCTGTCTCAGGTCCACGGGCAGGTTTGGCACCCTCGCCCAGGGCTCTGGACCCTATGGGCCTGGCCCCTGAAAGGACCCGGCTGTTAGCCTCTGGCCTGCCCAGTAAGGTGGTAAACACAATACAAGGCACACGTGCAGAATCATCACAAACACTTCATGCATGCAAATGGCGTGTTTTTGAGATCTGGTGTTTAGAGAGGAATATAACCCCATATTCCTATAACATAGCACAGCTTCTCACTTTCCTGCAGGACCTGCTGGAGAAGGGCCGATCCTTTTTTACTATTCAGGTCTTTTTGTCCGCTGTTTCAGCATGTCATGAGGGATGGGGTGGGGTTAAATCCCCCGGTGACCACCCTCTCATGACCAGGTTCATGAAAGACGTGCTGAGAAAGACTCCTTCGAGCAAAGTTTTAGCCCCACAGTGGGTCCTGTCTCTCGTGCTAGACACCCTCTGTGGACCACCATTCGAGCCACTACAGAGTATTAAGATTGACCTGCTGTCTTATAAGACCGCCCTACTCTTAGCTATGTGCTCGGCAAAGCACGTGGGTGATCTACTCGCACTGTCTGTACACCACCTGTGCACTCAGTTTGCTCATGGGTCAAAGGTCACCCTGCGTCCAAACCCTACATATGTGCCAAAAGTCCCAACTTTAAATTACAAAAGTCTGGGCTTTGAACTCTCTACCTTTCCTCCTCCTCCTGTTCTGAATGCAGAACAGAGGCATTTAAATGTGCTCTGCTCCGTGCGGGCCCTGAGCATTTACTGTATATGGAGAGAACCATCAGTTGGAGAAAAACAGACCAGCTAATCATATGCTTTGCTAAACCTGCTGCAGGCAGATCTCTGTCAAAACAGCGTCTCTCCCACTGGGTAACAGAGGCCATTTCTAGAGCATACAGCAGCAAAGGTCAGCAGGTACCCAGGGGGGTACATGCTCACTCAACTAGAGGCCTAGCCACTTCCTGGGCCCTGTTTAGAGGTGTTTCAATAGCTGATATCTGTGCAGCGGCTAATTGGGCATATTAAACTACAGCCTGGACGTTACAACTCGTGATGTCACTCAGGCTGTGCTTTCCACAATGGAGAACTAAAAGTGTAAACGCCTGTCTGAATAAGGTCAAAGGTCACATAAGCATGCATTTCCAGGGCGTGTAGAGTGGTTCCCACTATATATATATATATATATATATATATATATATATATATATATATATATATATATATATATATATATATATATATATATATATATATATATATATATATATATATATATATATATATATATATATATATATATACACATATATATATATATATATATATATATATATATATATATATATATATATACATATATATATATATATATATATATATATATATATATATATATATATATATATATATATGTATATATATATATATATATATATATATATATATATATATATATATATATATATATATATATATATATATATATACAGGGAACCCCCGACCTACGAACGAGTTTGGGACCTAAGAACCGTTCGCAGGTCGATCGGTTCGTAGGTGGGGGGTGAAAGTAGCGTCTCGTTCGTAGGTCGCTATTCTGTTCGTAGGTCGCGGAAATACCGCTAACGGACCGCCGCGCCCACATTTAACAGCATGACACTGACATACTGGGCTATATACATGCACAGAACTTTATTTACAAGCACTTATCTAAACAATTACACCACACATGCATCCATAAACACCTGTACATCAGTAACTTCACATCAGAACTGCAGCAAATCAGCAGGAAATCTCATCAGCAAAATTATGTCAACAATCACACATGAGCACTTCTGAAAAGTGCAGCTTTTCACATCAAACCTGCAGCAAACCAGGGATTCCCATCAGCAAAATTATGTCAACAATCACACATGAGCACTTCTGAAAAGTGCAGCTTTTCACATCAAACCTGCAGCAAACCAGGGATTCCCATCAGCAAAATTATGTCAACAATCACACATGAGCACTTCTGAAAAGTGCAGCTTTTCACATCAAACCTGCAGGAAACCAGGGATTCCCATCAGCAAAATGTTGTCAACAATCACACATGAGCACTTGTCAAAGTGCAGCTTTTCACATCAAACCTGCAGGAAACCAGGGATTCCCATCAGCAAAATGTTGTCAACAATCACACATGAGCACTTCTGAAAAGTGCAGCTTTTCACATCAAACCTGCAGGAAACCAGGGATTCCCATCAGCAAAATGTTGTCAACAATCACACATGAGCACTTGTCAAAGTGCAGCTTTTCACATCAAACCTGCAGGAAACCAGGGATTCCCATCAGCAAAATGTTGTCAACAATCACACATGAACACTTGTCAAAGTGCAGCTTTTCACAGCAAAACAGCAGCAAATCAGAGAGTCACATCAGCAAAATCATGTCAGCAATCACACATGAACACTTGTCAAAGTGCAGCTTTTCACAGCAAAACAGCAGCAAATCAGAGAGCCACATCAGCAAAATGATGTCAGCAATCACACATGAGCACGTTGCGTTGATGAGTGTCCATGTGCATGAGAAAGAAGTCCATGAACTCCGAAAAAGCGAGAAGCAGCAGAAAAATGAATCAAAATTGTCTTACTTTGACCGAAGTGTAGGTAGACAGATGTTGTTCTCATGATCAAACCTGCATCTGATGGAACTGCTGAGCCATTGCTCAACAATGAATGTTGGGAGCATTTTAGGCCAGCTGTAAGTTCAGGCATGTGTCAGTTCAGGTGTGTTGTCCTGATGTGCAATTGTCCTGATGTGAGCAGGTCTGTGCATCACATGAAGTTTTTCTGTTTTGACAGCAGTCATTTAAGAGTAGAAGGACACAATGGTGATGGATGGAGGCAACATGCAGGACACCAGAGGCAGGAGTAACAGACGTCCAGGAACACAGTGTTGCAGGACATCCATTCATGTAGAACGTGCAACATGTGATCTGTGTAAGAATGAACACAAACATGAAAATGTGCAGTTACAGCTGGAAAATCACTTGTTAAGAAAACATGAAAAACACACAACTTCTCCTTACGTGTGTGGTGCATGTGTGGAGGACAGGCTGGAGGACAGGCAGGAGGACAGGCAGGAGGCTGGAGGCAGGAGGACAGGCAGCAGGTGTACGTAGCACCCTAGGCTCATCCATGATGTGGATCAGCACGCAGACGAGCTGTTGAAACACAAACACACACAGAAGTCAACACCTGCACATAACAACAACACAGACAACAACAACTTCTCCTTACGTGTGTGGTGCATGTGTGGAGGACAGGCTGGAGGACAGGCAGGAGGACAGGCAGGAGGCTGGAGGCAGGAGGACAGGCAGCAGGTGTACGTAGCACCCTAGGCTCATCCATGATGTGGATCAGCACGCAGACGAGCTGTTGAAACACAAACACACACAGAAGTCAACACCTGCACATAACAACAACACAGACAACAACAACTTCTCCTTACGTGTGTGGTGCATGTGTGGAGGACAGGCTGGAGGACAGGCAGGAGGACAGGCAGGAGGCTGGAGGCAGGAGGACAGGCAGCAGGTGTACGTAGCACCCTAGGCTCATCCATGATGTGGATCAGCACGCAGACGAGCTGTTGAAACACAAACACACACAGAAGTCAACACCTGCACATAACAACAACACAGACAACAACAACTTCTCCTTACGTGTGTGGTGCATGTGTGGAGGACAGGCTGGAGGACAGGCAGGAGGACAGGCAGGAGGCTGGAGGACAGGCAGGAGGCTGGAGGCAGAGCAGCAGGAGCACGGGTACGTGGTACCCGACGCTGTTCCATGAGGCGAAACAGCAAGTGGATCTGTTGAAACACAAACACACACAGACGTGAACACCTGCTGATAACAACAACACAGACAACAACAACAACTTCTCCTTACGTGTGTGGTGCATGTGTGGAGGACAGGCTGGAGGACAGGCAGGAGGACAGGCAGGAGGCTGGAGGACAGGCAGGAGGCTGGAGGCAGAGCAGCAGGAGCACGGGTACGTGGTACCCGACGCTGTTCCATGAGGCGAAACAGCAAGTGGATCTGTTGAAACACAAACACACACAGACGTGAACACCTGCTGATAACAACAACACAGACAACAACAACAACTTCTCCTTACGTGTGTGGTGCATGTGTGGAGCAGGAGCACAGGGAGGAGGCTGGAGGAGGTGCAGGAGGCTGGAGGCTGGAGGCAGAGCAGCAGGAGCACGGGTACGTGGTACCCGACGCTGTTCCATGAGGCGAAACAGCAAGTGGATCTGTTGAAACACAAACACACACAGACGTGAACACCTGCTGATAACAACAACACAGACAACAACAACAACTTCTCCTTACGTGTGTGGTGCATGTGTGGAGCAGGAGCACAGGGAGGAGGCTGGAGGAGGTGCAGGAGGCTGGAGGCTGGAGGCAGAGCAGCAGGAGCACGGGTACGTGGTACCCGACGCTGTTCCATGAGGCGAAACAGCAAGTGGATCTGTTGAAACACAAACACACACAGACGTGAACACCTGCTGATAACAACAACACAGACAACAACAACAACTTCTCCTTACGTGTGTGGTGTGGTGCGTAGCAGGTGTGTGGATGGACCAGGGGGACGTGCCGCTTTGGAGGCTGTCGAGAGAGAGGTGATGATTACAGTAGGTGTAGATGTAATTTTTTAAAAAAAGAGAAAATAAATTAACATGTCTTTGCTGTACCTTTCTGACGTTGCTGTGCTGGGATGTGAGGGTGGGCAGGTCAGTGATGGGATGGTGGAGTTGGTGAAGAGGAGGGGGAGGAGGAGGAAGGCTGTGAACATAAGCAGAGACAGATGACATTAATTTGTGTAACATGACAACTCCAAAAAAAAAATATAACATTTCATTACAGTACGTGCTGTACCTGGAGGGAGGGAGCGGGGGGGGGGCGGCGTGTTTCACTGGGGAGATGGTGGGCTGTCCATGGCTTCCTCCTGGCTTGCTGCAGTAGGACTGGATGGCCGCTCGTCCGCTGGGATGTCCAAGGCCTCCTCCTGGCTTGCTGCAGGAGGACTGGACGGCCTTTCAGCTGGTGCACCAGCAGATCCTGGAGGCGGTGCTGTGACTCTTTGAAAATAATTGAGCATGCTGCTCTGCACCTTTTCAAGTTTTTTGTCCTCCAGGATCTGCTGGTAACACGCAACTTCATTGAGGACACCCCGACGGACCTTGGCGAACCTCTCACAGTCCACGTCCTGCTTCTCAATCCTCGCCAGGAAGTTGTCGAGGTCCTTGAACGCCAGCACCAACTCCTGCTTCGTGAAGGTTGGAGGAATGACCTCCACCTCCTCCTCCACCTCCTCATCCGGGACGTGCCTGTCCAGACTAATCAGGTCGTCTGGGGACAGATCCTCTCCAGATGAACTGAGAAGGTGTTGGACATCGTCCTGGTCCATGTCGAGCTCCAGTGACCTGCCCATCCTCACAACATCCTCTATTACACGGTCCACCTCCTGGGCATCGTGTACCTCCTGAACAAGCTCTGGACAGAGCTTCTTCCAGACTCCGCACATGTTCTGTGGAGTTACACGATGCCAGGCGATGCCAATGTTCAGCACAGCATCATGGATGTTGAACTTACGCCAGAAGTCTTTCAGCGTAAGGGTCTGAGAGTTCTCCGTAGCCTCCAAAGCAGCACGGATGACTCTTTGTAGGTAGTACGCCTTAAACGTACTAATAACCCCCTGGTCCATTGGCTGGATCAATGAGGTGGTGTTGGGAGGCAGGTACACCACCTTAACATCTTTGTTCCTAGTGGTGAGACCAGGGGGGTGTCCTGGAGCGTTGTCCAAGATCAGGAGGATTTTAAAGGGAATGCTGTGGTCAGTGCAAAAACGCTTCACTTGCGGAACAAAGTTCTTGGTGAACCAATTTGTAAAAACTTCCAGCGTCACCCAAGCCTTTTTATTTGACGCCCAAAAAACAGGAAGCGATGATTTATCAACATCTTTGAAGGCCCTGGGTTTATTAAATTGGTACACCAACAACGGCTTGAGTTTGCAGTCACCCGCAGCATTGCCCCCCACCAGCAAGGTCAAACGCTCCTTGCCGACCTTGTGGCCGGGTGCGGTTCGTTCTTCCTTGCTGATGTACGTCCTGTCTGGCAAACGCTTCCAGAACAGCCCTGTCTCATCCACATTGAACACTTGCTGCGCAGTGTACCCGCCATCCCTGATGATCTCAGCCAGTTCTGCTGGGAATGCCTGAGCTGCCTCGTGGTCAGCGCTTGCTGCCTCTCCTGTTTAAATGCACACAAAATGACATGGTTAAGCTGTTGTAACACACTGTAATAAAATGAAAAAAAATATATATATATTCGTTAGTCGAGGACTACCTGTACTGTATGCATTTACAGTATTAAAAAAGAAAAATGAGAAATTAAAGTGCTCACCCTGCACTCTGATGTTGTGGAAGTTGTTTCTCTTCCTAAACCGATCGAACCATCCTTTGGAGGCATTAAACTCCCCTGATGTGCTGCTCGAAGTCCCTCCTCCAGCGCTTTGGGAGGACGTCCCTTCACCCGGATCGCTCTGGGAGGACGTCCCTTCACCCAGATCGCTCTGGGAGGACGTCCCTTCACCCGGATCGCTCTGGGAGGACGTCCCTTCACCCGGATCGCTCTGTGCAGCCCCCTGCCCCCCCGCACCCCCCTGCTCCCCTGCACCTACCCCAGTCACCCCTAGTTCCTGCAGCCTGTCATAAATCCTCTTTGCCTTTTCACAGATCACAGACATCCCAACTGGGATTCTGCGCTGTGTGTTGTCCTCCAGCCAGAGGACAAGCAACCTTTC
>JBBPBX010049870.1:0-19162 GCA_038048925.1 Garcialebias charrua | reverse complement strand
ACATACAGTATAAAAAGAAACAGTATACAAGTACAGTATGGTATCTAAGATATTTGCTAAACACTAATAATGCAAAATAATATGGTATATTAATCAGCAGCCTGAACATGAATTTGTTGTGTGCAGATAGGTATGAATACAGCAGTTTAAAGGGAAGAAATCAGCAGCATGGATAACCAGTAACAAAGATAAGTCACATATCACCAGTTAAAGTGGTATTACAGTGATTTTTCTGGTTAGGGATTCATGAGTCTATCAACTTCAGGGTAGAAGCTGTTTTTCATTCTAGTGGCTCTACACTTAATGCTCCTCGACCTCCTACCTGCCTGAGGGGCAAGAGGTTGCCCATCCATCCACCCATCCATAATTGATGGATAGATGGATGGATGGAAGACAGAATGGTGGATCTGAATGATTTGATGACTACTGGTAGTTTAGAAAGAAAATCCCAAACTTCACTCTTGTTTTTAGAGAAATAATCAAAGATTGGGAAGAAACTCACAACCATCTCCTTGTTTATTCCATGTCTTGTCTATTCCTTCTTTTTACTGAACATCCAAATTCATACAGAGACTAACGATGTCCAAGTCCTTCGTGAATCAATTGAAACACTCAAGTCATTTCACTGAAACAGGAGTCTTCTCAACTAACTTACAGATTCATCCCTGCTATAGCTAGCTGCTATGGCTAAATGCAAAGAAGAGATCAAGCAACATGTCTCTTTTGCGCACCTGCTTATTTGAAGTTTCTTATCTACAAGCACAGTCAACAAGGCTCTGGACTTTGATCCATTAATCCAGGATTTGATCCAGTCTTCCTGAAAGTTTTGCCAGTCTTTAAATTATATCCCAGTTAAATCTGTTATTAAGATTTACTTTATCTCTTCTTCTTCGGTCACAATGAGAGTAACACTGATCTTCTAATAACTTCTCCCCTATCCTGCTCTCTGTGCAGTAAATAAAGCCGTTATAGACGGGTTACTCTCCCACCAGAGTTTATCCATCACAGCCAGGCAACAACAACGCTGCAGCTCCTAATCTGACATTTAGCTCCCCTCCACTTCCTCATTTTTCCTTTTCCAATCTCTTCATCTTGTCAGTGTCTTTAGATGAGTCATGCTTTGTATTTTTTTATGCAAATGTACTTCCTACTCTTTTTTATTTGCATGCTTTTCTGCAAGTTTACTGTACAGATCTGACATCTATAATATGTAACAATTTATAAATAAACCATTTTGTTATTCTTCTGTAACTATCAAACTCTGTGAGCAATCTTTGAACTCATCCATGAAGATATGTGTCTTCAAATCTTCCCTTCTGTTAAAGTTTAGTTGGTATGATGACATTTCACAGCACAGAGTTCTTTATGAGTCAGCTATCATTAAAGATGAACAGACGTGACGTTGAAGCCAAAAAGCTGGCAGTCGGGGCAAAGCGAAGTCACTCATTACTGACAGAGCTGCATCCAAATATACTCTGAGTGCTAAAAACAGCTAGTCAGTTTCTGTCTCCCACATAAAAAGCAAGGATTCGTTCTGTTTTGCACACAAACCCAGACTGGTGGTAAAGAAATTGTTAACAATTGCAGAGAATTAAAGTGCCAAGATTGGTTTCCCTGCCACTTGGACAGAAACACTAGAATCTCTGGAAGTAAAATGAACATTTTGTTTTAGCTCCGATTGGGACGTTTTTCTATCTTTGTACAGAAAATCATGGCTTGAAAGTGACTCCATTAAAACCAGCAAAGATCATAAAACTGGAGCTGCCAAGTAGTGAAAGTAGGGGCCAAGATGGTGTAGAGGGCAGCCGACTGGGGACCAGAAAGTTGCGGTTCAACTCTCTACCATTCCCACATGTTGTGGTGTCCCTGAGCAAGACAACCTATCTCTAATTGCTCCCTGGGTGCTTACGTAGCGGCCTACTGCTCCACCTGGGTGTAGCTCAGGTGTGATGGGTTAAATGCAGAAAACCAATTTCATCATTGCATAGAAACATACATTGATGACAAGACATAGCACTTTTACTTATATAGTGCGAGGTGGTGTCACAGAAACTTTAAAAAAATAATTACAGCTATGAGAGAAATGGTATTTGACCCTACAACAGGAAGGTCAGAACTATGAGTCAACCAGAGTCAACAGCTGAAAGCAAATGATCTGAGAAGAATCTGTCCAGACAACCAGTCAACCTAGATTTATCTACCTGGATTATTGAGCAGCATCAAGATGATCTGAGGTGAGTTTTTATTTTTATGGGTGGGGGCTTGAAACTTTTGCAGGAACAAGACAACGTGGAAGCTGGTTCTGTTCTAGCTTTAATTTAGAAGTTCGGGTCCGAGGTCTGCCTAATATTATATAATAGTATAAAATTAATAGCAGGGGCAGGACTGCTGCGTGTTGTTGAGTCATCAGCTCATTCTAACAACAACCTCAGCGCTTTTTTCATTCATTCATTCAACCTTTATTTATACAGGCTAGCCTCGTTGCTGAATCTCATTAAAATTTAACTACAGAAACGACTAAAAAAATTGTTAGCTGAATATATATATATTAGTGTTTCTGAGTTTACTGTTTGTTAAGAAGTCAAAGTCAAAGTCAACTTTATTGTCAGAACTGCAATATGTACAGGACATACACAGGACCGAAATTGCGTTTCTCTCAGTCCCTCGGTGCAACAGTAACCATCTAAACACTAAACACTAAAACATTTAATAAACATAAGCATAAAATAGTAAAAGTGTAACACTGTCCTGAGTTTTTTCATAATAGTATAAAAGTATGAAAATTTACACCAACACTGAAACACCAAACACCCCTAAAACACCAAACACCCAATGAACATAAGCATAAAATGAAATAATAAAAGTGTAATACTGTCCTGAGTTTTTGCATAGTAGTATAAAAAGTATAAAAAGTATATCTATAAAATAAACTGAAGGTTCTAGCATTGACATTTGCAAAGAGTGGCACAGCAGCATATAAGTTAATGTACACAGTATATGTATGAGGTAGTTGATGTTGGTATAGAGGCAAAGTGGCATATGCAGTGAGGCACATAAGGCACATTTGGCATCCTTAGATAAGGCTAGTCAGAGAATGCTGTATATGTATCTGCAGTAGTGTAGATAAAAGTAGTGTAAATGTAAACAGTAGTAATAAATGTAAAGCAGTAGTAATAAATGTAAACAGTATTAATAAATGTAAACAGTGAATGTAAACAGTAGTATGACTATAGGCAGTAATGTAATACAAACATTAGTGCAAATATGAGAAGTAGTGCAAACTGAATGAGCACATGACCGAGAGTTTAGTGAATAACCCGTTTGATGACACAGGGTCCAGTGTTAAAATCTTTGTGTTGAGTGGTAATGTGTGAGAAAGTTTTTTGTGTTAAGGCAGTTCAAATGGGAGGGGAGGCAGAGCAGGCAGAGTGTTTAGCATCCTGACTGCCTGATGAACAGAGCTGTCTCTCAGTCTGCTGGTTCGAGCCTGGAGACTCCTCAGTCTCCTCCCTGATGGCAACAGGCTGAAGCAGCTGTGTAGTGGGTGTGTGGGATCACCTGCCATGCAGAGGGCTTTCCGAGTGAGGCGGTTGCTGTGTAAGTCCTGCAGTGAGGGGAAGGAGGTGCCGACGATCTTCTCAGCTGCTCTCACGATGCGCTGGAGGCTCTTGCGGCATGATGCAGTACATGCACCAAACCACACCAGTGATGCAGCTGGTCAGGACACTTTCTATGGCACCTCTGTAGAAGGTGCACATGATGGGGGTTGAAGCTCCAGCCCTTTTCAGCTTGCGGAGAAAGTAGAGACGCTGGTGAGCCTTCTTGGCCAGTGATGCAGTGTTCCTGCTCCAGGACAGGTCCTTTGAGACATGCACTCCGAGGAACTTGGTGCTGTCTACTGAGATTGTTGTGTCCGCACCACAAGGCCAGGCGGCTCACCTGTTCCTGTAGTCCGTCTCATCGTTGTTGCTGATGAGACCCACCACTGTTGTGTCGTCCGCAAACTTGATGAAGTGGTTGGAGCTGTATGATGGTGTGCAGTCGTGTGTTAGCAGGGTGAATAGAAGGGGGCTCAGCACACATCCTTGTGGGGCCCCTGTGTTCAATGTGATGGTGCTAGATGTGTTACTCCCGACCCGCACTGTCTGTGGTCTCCCGGTCAGGAAGTCTAGCAGCCAGTTACACATTGAGGTGTTCAGCCCCAGACTGTCCAGCCTGTTTTGTGTGTGATTTCTCCTTCTGTCTGGCTCTGGGTGCTATTTATAAGACTGAGCTGAATACAGCATCTCAGACTGAGGAAGTCTTTCGGACGAAAGACGAAACGTTTCTACAATTTTTTTGCTTTGTTTTGTTTTTTTGAATGTCCAGAGGACCAGACTTAGACACATACAGGATGAAGATTAGTAGAAATGAGAGAACCAGCACTGACCACCAGAATGGACCAGTTGGCTCTAAACTTAAAGGTCCTGAACAGAAGCATCCGACACAAGAAGTGTTCAAACCATACTGGGAAAAGACAAACAAATGTTTCTTTTAATCTTTGGGGAAACTGTTTAGATCCTGTTGTTTTCCATGTAATCCAGGTTCCTTTTGTTTGTGTAGTGACGTTGCCCCCTCGTGGTGGCTGCTGGTTATGCTGCGTTCCAGTAACATGGACATGACGTCACCAGCTCGGCCTCTTTGTGAGAGACAGCAGGCGCAATTCGTGGCAGTGGCAGCTGCCGCGACCTGCCACCGGAAGTGCCGCAAAGGCTGCCGCGAAGACTGCCACGGCCACCGGGGCTGCCACGAAGGCTGCCACGGCCACCGGGGCTGCCGCGAAGACTGCCACGGCCGCGAAGGTTGCCACGGCCACCGAATCTCAAAGTGCCGCGAAGGTTGCCACAGGGTGCCACCGGAACTGTCTTCCACAGACCACAAGGTGCCACTAGCTGTCACGGACTTTGTCAGATCATCTTCCACAGCAATTTTGTGCAAAACTATTGCCGTTTTGTGTAAAATAAATTAATAAATTAATTAAATAAATAAATAAATGCTTCATCTTTATTGTATGTCCTTCAAAAATGACCTTCTGACGATGATGATTATATTATTTAATAAACACAGAACAACCTGTAATAGTGCATTTAGGAAACATGTCTAAAATAGTGCTTTGTGTGTAGGATGACTAAAAAAATACATATTTCTTTTTTTAAATTACAGTTAAAATTACTTATTATTGGTGTGCCACAGACTGCCACCAGATGCCACAGGTGCCACCACTACTGTCACCTGCCACGTCACCTGCCACCACTACTGGCACCTGCCATGTCACGTGCCACCACTACTCTCACCTGCCACTGATCATAGGTGTCATTCCCATGCCACAAGATGGCCAGAGTGTTGCAGAGCTGCCACGGGTGCTGCCAGTTTTGGGGGATGCCGTTGCAACATTTTGTAAGACGTGCTACTTATATTGCCTGTAATAATATATTTATTTGGCACATTAACCATGTGAGACATTTAATATTTTTTCGTAAAAGTACTACATGTATGGCAGCTAACATAGATTATAGTTAATTTCATTACATAAATTAATTTTTTTCTGTAAACATAAAACTTATACAGTAATTATTAGTTTCTGTTTACACATTTTACATAGTAATAACACTGCATTGTAAAAGAAGTGTTCATCTTTTAGTTCACACTGTTGTGTATTTTTCTTGATTTAATTTTTAGTTTTTTTCTTTGAGTCCCAGTTGCTCCAGACCATCATGGGGAACAAAGAGGTGGAAAAGCAATTTCTTTATGTTAGTTTCAGTTAAGTTTTTGTTGTGTTCTCCCCTACATTTCTATGTGTTTTGGGGGCTGATCAGCTATTATTTAAGTTTCCATTTGTGTCCTTTATGTAAGTCTGTATGTTTGTGTTCTCAGTCTGAATAAAGTATTGTTACCCTGACCTCTTGAAATTTGCCCCATTTTGTGACTTCTTTATGTACCCAAAATTGTGTATTGAGGTTAAGTAACAAAATATTATATTTGAAACCAAACCTGTGCCTGACTGTCCTTTTACTGCATGGTCCATCACACTGTGCACATCCCTCCTCACTCTATTTCAGATAGAAATAGGCTCCAGCAATAAAAACAAACAGTGAATTTGGTTGCAATGTCTTTATTTACAAAGGCTACTCAAATCTAGCAAACACCTTCATGTTCCTGTCATCACAAATTTCTCTGCAGAACTTTTCATGGTCCTCCTTCATTTTGAAAATAAAAGAGAATTGTTCTGCTGGAGAACTTTCATTCATTTCCTCAGTCCAGCTGTTGAGGGCCTGGAGAGCTTCTTCCTTGTCTTGATCATCATAATCAAGGACAGCAGGAAGTGTAACCTGGCCAACAAATATTTGGTTTTTGCACCATTCTGCCGCAGCATGGCTGTCTCTCAAGATTGAGCTTCCCTGCAGAAAAATATGTTGATTAATATGTTTATTATGTGAATACTGTTACCTGTAAATATTACACCTTGGCAATTCAATCTATTTTAAGATATACTTTTAAATTACATTATAAATGTGTCAATGCAATTCCTGTGTCCTTTAACCTGGGTTTCAAAACCATGTGCACTAAAATACCTATGCAAATTTTTGAAGTGTTTTTGTAGCAAGTGTCTGATTATAATTTTTGACCTTTTCTGGTGTTGTTTCTTCTTGTTTTTCTTTTTGTTCTTCTTCTACTTTGTCTCTGTTAATAAAATAAAGAAATGCATAAATAGACAGTCTTGCAATCTAGCATGCCCGTGGTATCTTTGGGACAACACTAATGTTATTTACCTAAAAATTTCCATGACTCTGTCCTGAAGAACAATTTCCGCTTGGTAGCGGCAAAGATTGCCTCTTCTTTGCAGCCACTGGATCACAACCTAGAATGCATTTCAAGAACACCTGTTGTAAAATTAATTGCATGGTATTTATATGTTGAACTACCATACAATAAAATATACTGTGGTGGATACTCCTACAACCACACCAAGATATTATTTTATTTCTCAGTAAATCTCAGTTTGAAATGACAACATAACTTAAGCAAAATTAACTGTAGAGAAAATGTTTTTATGCTTTAAATTTTGTTTTTTTGTCATGTACACTTACATATTTGAATTTTTTAATTTTTTTTAAATTAATTTTATTTCATGCTGACAAGAGGGCAGTTGAAGTTTGAAGTTAATGGACAACACTTTCACAACAACACAGAAGGGGAAAGGAGTGGACTTTGATAAAATGTACAAATTTTTTAAGGTGTCCTCTCTTTCATTTTCACATTTTTATTAAAAAAATTAGTTTTTCAGTATTTCTTACTGTTTTGGTTTATTGGAATGTTACATCGCCATTGTGTGATTATTTCATATTACTCCACGCCTCTAGTCACCCTATTTTTGGCATCAGGTCAGATTGTGTTCTGTAAAATTTCAGTTAAGCACAAACAGTTAATGTGTGAAATGCCAATATCAGAGTAGAATGTTACGCTTGTCCAAAAATATAATTTTTACAAGTCTTTATGAAACAGATTAATTGTTGTCACTGTTTTCTCCATCACAAACACAGTAGCTTATAAATGTTACTGTGTTTTTAAATGTGATCGGGAATGATCACCAAGCCCAATCACATTTACAAACATAAAAATCTTATTAATGTAGAATTCTGTCATTTGTCAAGGCATTGATTTTAGACAAGACATTAAAGATGTGCAGACAGCCGGTATGAGGCTCACCTCTGGCAGAAGCACTTCTGTGATCATGTGTTGGTCAACACCTTCATTCCCGGTAACGTCCAGGATGTTTTGAAGTCGCTTGATGAGATTGTCTGTCTGTAAAAAATGAGAGGCTGTTGGATCAGTCTGTCAGTTTAATGTTACCATTTCTCTACTAACCTGAATGTGCCAGTAGTGGTGGCACGTGACGTGGCAGGTGACATGGCAGGGAACGTGGCAGGTGCCAGTAGTGGTGGCAGGGAACGTGGCAGGTGCCAGTAGTGGTGGCAGGGAACGTGGCAGGTGCCAGTAGTGGTGGCAGGGACGTGGCAGGTGCCAGTAGTGGTGGCAGGTGACGTGGCAGGTGACGTGGCAGGTGCCAGTAGTGGTGGCACGTGACGTGGCAGGTGCCAGTAGTGGTGGCAGGTAACGTGGCAGGTGCCAGTAGTGGTGGCAGGTGACGTGGCAGGTGCCAGTAGTGGTGGCACGTGACGTGGCAGGTGCCAGTAGTGGTGGCACGTGACGTGGCAGGTGCCAGTAGTGGTGGCACGTGACGTGGCAGGTGCCAGTAGTGGTGGCAGGGAACGTGGCAGGTGCCAGTAGTGGTGGCAGGTGACGTGGCAGGTGCCAGTAGTGGTGGCAGGTGACGTGGCAGGTGCCAGTAGTGGTGGCAGGTGACGTGGCAGTAGTGGTGGCAGGTGACGTGGCAGGTGACAGTAGTGGTGGCACCTGTGGCATCTGGTGGCAGTCTGTGGCACACCAATAATAAGTAATTTTAACTGTAATTTAAAAAAAGAAATATGTATTTTTTTAGTCATCCTACACACAAAGCACTATTTTAGACATGTTTCCTAAATGCACTATTACAGGTTGTTCTGTGTTTATTAAATAATATAATCATCATCGTCAGAAGGTCATTTTTGAAGGACATACAATAAAGATGAAGCATTTATTTATTTAATTAATAATTAATTTTTTTTTTTTTTTTACACAAAACGGCAATAGTTTTGCACAAAATTGCTGTGGAAGATGATCTGACAAAGTCCGTGACAGCTAGTGGCACCTTGTGGTCTGTGGAAGACAGTTCCGGTGGCACCCTGTGGCAACCTTCGCGGCACTTTGAGATTCGGTGGCCGTGGCAACCTTCGCGGCCGTGGCAGCCTTCGTGGCAGTCTTCGCGGCAGCCCCGGTGGCCGTGGCAGTCTTCGTGGCAGCCTTCGCGGCACTTCCGGTAGCAGTCGCGGCAGCTGCCACTGCCACGAATTGCGCTCGGCCCTGCTGGACGTAGCTTCTCATCAGAAGGAAACGGTATCTTGTAGCTTCCTTTGTTTCTCTGCTGTAAACCTTGGAGGGTGTCACGGGGAGAGGTGTAAACTCTGCTTCCATCCCCTCATCAACATCTGGGCTAATATAATCATGCATGCTGGCAGCGGTCGAACTTTTAGATCCAGCTAGCTTGTTGTTAGCTACGCTAGCGGTGGATAGTTTGCTGGACTCGTGTTTTCTTCTTTCTGCACCTTCACATCACTCTACAGTGTCTATACACTTATTATGGTACCTTGTCAGCAGAATGTCTCCTTGTAGCAAACAACTCCCTTAAATATATGAAAATGTGTCGGTTGAATATCAGAGCGCCATCTTGAACACCTCCTCATCACGAAGGAAAACAAAGAGGCCGAGCATATTTACCAGCAGCCACCACCAGGGGGCGATGTCACTACACAAACAAAAGGAACCTGGAGTTTCCACAAAGATTGAAATAAACATTTCTAATAACTACTGAACTTTTCTGAAAAACAAGAAAATATTATAAATATGGTGCATTTTGATCAAATTCATTAACCCTTAGATGCATAAGTGGGGTCAAAAATCAAAGTCAAAAGTCAAAGTCAACTTTATTGTCAGATCTGCAATATGTACTGTACAGGACATACACAGGACCGAAATTGCGTTTCTCTCAGTCCCTCGGTGCAACAGTAAACATCTAAACATTGAAACACTGAAACATATAATAATAGACATAAGCATAAAATAGTAAAACTAACACTGTCCTGAGTTTTTTTTTTTTTTGCATAGTGGTATAAGAGTATGAAAATTTACACCAACTCTAAAACTAAAACATTAAACATTTAATGAACATAATACTGTCCTGAGTTTTTGCATACTAGTATAAAAAAAAGAGTATAAAAAGTATATGACCCCGAGGGTTGTTATTCTTCAAAATCTCGGAAACTAAAAGTTTTTACTCTTCCATATTCCAGGTATTCCTCATAAAACATGTTTGTGACTTCAAGCCATTTGAATTTTTTTAAATGTTTTTATACATTTTCAGAAATTGCAGTTTTTGTGTCACTACCCCAGTTTTTCATGAGTGGGGTCAAAAATGACCCCAAGCATTTCCTATAGAATCTCAAGGGTTTTCTTTGGGAACCTTTGATTCTTACCAACTGTGACTGTCAAGATACATTTTCTGTCTCATTTACACATCTGATACCTGCAGTCTCACCACTAGGAGGTCAGTTTGACACAGCAGCATACATGTATTATCTGCATTTACCAACTCCATGACTTTACTGTGATAGAATATCATGTTGGTCAACAAAGTAGACACTCTTAGCTAACTACAACATAATGTTAGTACTTAAAGCTTCAGTATGTAGCTTTTTTTATGAACATATTTCTTCACTCTGTCACTACCTCCTGACAGACTGATGTTAGCCAGGTAATCTCTGAAAAAAAATTAAAAAAAATATTGTCCCCTTGCTTCTCCAGGTGGTAAATAAGCATTTCTAAAAAGAAAAGGTGACCCGCCATTTTCCAGCCAATAAAAACAGAGTTTGTAACCAGCCAATAAAAACAGAGCTTGAATTTGAATCAGCCAATAAAAACAGAGCTTGAATTTGAAATTCAACAGACCACAAGGGGGCAGAGCCACATATGGCTCTGAGGGGGAGGGATCAGAATGCTTTGCCTGTTGAAAATATTTCTAAGTGCTGCAGTTCTACAGAAACTGCATACTGAACCTTTAAGCTAGCTAACATTACACTAGCTTAGTAAGCCAGCTGATATTACTCCATTTGTTGTGTAGAAACTCACTGTATTCATAATTCCTTGTAACAAATGCAAACCTGTTAGGTAACCTATTATATTATATATTCTTTTATTTGTTTAATCTGTATGCGTCTTTTAACACCAAGCCACAATTTACTGAGAAGTCGGTCAGGGCCTGCACCTGGGTTTAGCACCATCTCTCCAATAGATACATGAAAGCTGTTTATCACTGATAGTATATTAGAAGGGCAGCACGGTGGTGCAACTGGTAGAGCTGCTGCCTCTCAGCGAGCAGGTTCCTGGTTCAAATCTGTGGGCCTTTCTGGGTGGAGTTTGCATGTTCCCTCCGTGCATGCGTGGGTTCCCTCCATGTAGTCTGGTTTCCTCCCACAGACCAAAAACATGCATGTTAGACTGATTGGTAACTCTGAATTGACCCTAGGTGTGAGTGAGAGAATGAATGGTGGTTTGTCTTTATGTGGCCCTGTGATGGACTTGCGACCCGTCCAGTGTGTACACTGCCCCACACACTGTGATTGCTGGACATGGGCACCGGCGACCCCGTGACCCAAAAATGAAAGAAGCGGGTAAAAGATAATGGATGGATGGATAGTATATTAGAAGAGATGTTGACAAGAACAAACATGTATCAGTGTGTATGCTCTTTGGGAGTCTTCTACACAAACCAAGGTACCCTGAACCTGCCAACCGACATCACTGAAGCAATTGGAAGATGTGGAGTGACAAAAGTTGACTCTGACCTCCTATCTGACTCTGTTCAAAACCAGGCTGAAGACCCACTTGTTCAAAAAAGCTTTCAGTGTGTAACTTTTATTACTTTTGGTATTTTAGTATGTAGCTTTTTTGTTTACATTGCCTCCTTCTATTGCTGTTGCATTTATTCTATTTTCACTGATTTATTGTACCAGTTTATACATTTTTTTACCCTGTTAAGCACCTTGGTCAATGCAAGGCATTGTAGGAAGGTGCTATACAAATAAAGTTCATTATTATTATTATTATTATTATTATTATTATTAAAAGTTGCAAACAAGTAACAGGAGAGAGGCACAGAGGGCCAACAGAAGAGAAAGAGGTGCCAGATGTGTCCAAGAAACAAAGATAGCAAAGCCACCAATTAGTGCAGGAAATGCAGTACCCCAGTGTGCAATGGTCACAGCCAAAAGCAAAGTTTGTGACAACTGCGCACAGTGAATAGAGAAAAGATGGGCACATGTGAGTGTACAGTGTTCTGGTCGTTTGTTGATTCGCTTTTTTGTCCTTCAGACAGATGGACATTCTAGCAATAATTTTTGAAGATTTTTGGTGTTATTTCGTGGGGGAAAAAATGATATAAAAAGTTATGAATAAGCATGTTAAATGTAAAATCAGTGTTTTGTTGACCCAAATATAATAAATATACAGTAATCGCCTTTGACCAAAATTAAAGACATCATTTAAATTAATTGCAAAACATTGATTCTAATTGGGGTCATTTTTGACCCCACTCATGAATGAATGTAGGTACTGGTCGTTCATGCATCCTAGGGTTAAACAACAAAACTGTTACACAACATTAGTGGTTGGCAAACAATTTGGTTCATTACCACCACAAACTGGTGAGGAGGTGGACTGAAACAATGCAAACAAACACATTTATTAATTAGCTTATTAATTAATGGATAAATAACCATTCTTTCAAACAAACAATCTGTTTCAGATATTGTATTAAAACCTGAGCACCATTATATTTTGAATTGTGCAATAATTCAACTGTATCAAATCTTTCTTTGA
This sequence comes from Garcialebias charrua, assembly GCA_038048925.1. Taxonomy (NCBI): domain Eukaryota; kingdom Metazoa; phylum Chordata; class Actinopteri; order Cyprinodontiformes; family Rivulidae; genus Garcialebias; species Garcialebias charrua. Next base: position 6,592 of record JBBPBX010049870.1, on the reverse strand, counting down.
TTTCAGTGAGACTGTTCATCAGTTGACTTCTTTCATGTCTGTATTTCTGTCAGTTCAATAACTCATGTTCTATGGTCTCATCTTCTCCACAGTAGTCACATTTATGATGCTTCCCTGTTATGAATAATGTTCTGTTCAATCCTGTGTCCAAATCTGAGATGTGATGTGATGTTTCCTCCTGTTTCTTTCAGATCTCCTCATTTCTCCTGTTTGTTGTTGAATTCTATAAAACCATCGACCTTTTCTTTCTTCTGCCTGTTGTTTTTCATCTTTCACTCAGTTTTTCTTCTATGATGCTTTTTATTTCTGCTCGACTGAGTTTTATATCTATTTCACTTAATGAATCCATATTATTGATTAATGTATTCTATAACGGTATTTGAATATATTTTTAATTTCCTTTCTTTCCTAATAATTTCAGATCTACTATTGGGTCTGTGAGTATCCATGGTTGTATGACTGGTTCTGGTTCTGTTGGGCTCACATTAATATTATTGATGTGAATTTCTGTAGTTTTCTGATTTATGGTCCAACCAAAGCTTTTGAAATGGTTCTTGTCTTTTCCCAGTATGGTTTGAACACTTCTTGTGTTGGATGCTTCTGTTCAGGACCTTTTACATTTGTCCAGTAGTTTAGAGCCAACTGGTCCATTCTGGTGTTCAGTGCTGGTTCTCCCATTTCTACTAATCTTCATCCTGTATGTGTTGTTTAAAGGCACCTGTAATCATTCTTAATGTCTGATTTGAATGATGTTTCATTTTTCTAAAGTTGTATCTTAGCTCTGAGCTCTCGGCAAAGCAAGTCGCATATCTTTTTGCTCCTACCCTCCCTAGTTTTCCTTCCCCCCCACTTGCTTTTTGTCTTGTCTGTAACTCTTCAGCGCTCACTCGAACCAATTTGAGATGGATTTAATTAATTGGGCTGTTTCCTCTATAGATAAATTTTTTTCCACGAAGCGGACCGGGCCAGGAGAAGCAGTCTGCCCCTCTGACACGCACGCTGTTGGATACATGATGGACTCGTGGGGCCAGTGGCAGCCAATGTGTCTGACGGTCCTGTCTGTCGAAGACGTGGAAGATTTGTGGATTATTGGGATATTGGTGGCAGCTGCTCTGTTTTTTGGCGTCAGCGGAGCTGTCTGCTACTGGAAGCTCAGGAAGACTTCGGCGGCTATCAGCGCGCTGGCCAAACTTCCTGATCAGCAAGATTCTCTGATCCGGGCTGTGAGCTCCTCATCCCAGCTGTTGTACGAACTGAATCGCACGATGGGAGCGGCGGTAGACCACCGCGGACCTGCGGTGCGCTTTGGAACTCGTTTACAGCCGCCCGGCCTCAATCAGGGCACAGATGGGGGTTCGTAGCTCGGAACCTCATATGATTCGGCGATTTTGGACCTGAACAGCACCTGGACTTGGAAGGCTGCAGTAAAAAGAACACTGTGGCCTGGATTGAAGATAAACAAAAGAACTATCTAATCTGGTTTCTGCACACGACCTTGAAAAGAAGAAGGCTGTCTGGAAACTATTCTCCTGGAGTCAAAGAGCTGAAGAGACCTTGCTGACCTCCCCCCCCCAGAGATCTCTGTGTGTGCGCTCGGATGGCGCCGAGCTGAACAACTGCTGAACTGTGCTTATCTGAATGTTACTCACAGACTCTTTGATCTCCTTGCTTGTCATCAAACTGCAACAATGTCTTGTCTCGTTGTGCTTAATGCTGATAGAGTTTTTGGGACTTTATCATAGAGTGTCTTAAGACAAACTTTGATAGATTCTTTTTTTGAATATCACAAATGATACCTATTGTGTTTTCCTTTTTCCATATCTGATTGTGGTGGCGCGGTTTCATACTGCTGCGACTTTCCGTGCGTACGTCCCTCTTCGGATGGTGCGTGCGCCAATTGCAGAACTTTGTACCCTGGTGCAATGAATTGCCAATAAAGATATTCATTCATTCATTCATTCATTCATTCATCATTCATTCATTCATCTGAAGCTGAGTTATAAACAATACTTCTGTAGTCTAGTACTGGTTTATTTTGTACTTTATTGTAAATACAAAGCAGAACAACAATACAATAGAATGACAGTCTCCAAGGGGTTACAAACATTGAGTCAAAGAATTAGAACAACATGTTACACAAATACATTAAAGAGATACATAAACTACAAGTTTTATGGTTTCATGTCGGTGGACTGTCTAATAGTTTTAATATTTTGTTTGACCTCATTTTCAAAAATGGAAATAAGTGGTTTTTGATTAGTGTAACAGCATTTGTGGATTTGTCTAAATATATAATGAGATTAATGATATAAAATAGTAGCACGTTACATTTACTGTACTTGCCGCTGTGCACGTTGCACCACCGTATAAGTCGCATCAGTCCAAAAATGTCTAATAAAGTGGAAAAACATAAATAAGTCACATCTATTATGCGTCACCGTGGACCACCTGGAAACGTGGGCCGGTGTTGTGCCAAAAATCGATTGGCTGCCAAAAGGCGGCCGTGGGAGCGTGCACGGGAGGACTTTAACAAGAATTTAACAAGATTAACACTTAAAAACAATTATTTGTTTGCTTGAAATTATATCAAAGGTGTGTCTCAGTTGAACTTTTCCTTAATAAATGCACTATATTGGTCTAATCAGCTGCATTTCAAAAATGGATCCAGATTCATTTGTTGTCCACTGTTGTCGTCACTCCTTGTTAAAATCAGGTCTCTCTTGTAAATGAGTCCCCGAGGCTCATTGGGATCAAACTGTCCACAAACTGACTGAAATCAAGCTGGATGCTGACACGTGTGTTTTCTTCTCTGAAGGAGGAAACAGACGCAGAAAAACATTCCTCAGAAGTGAAACTTCATCTTCTTCATGGAACGAAGATGATGAGCAGCCGTCGCTGTGAGTCATTCTTTGTTTCCAGCAGCAGTGATCCAGGTCAGCTCCATCAGAACACACTCTTAGATGTGAGAGGATGTGTGTGTGTGTGTGTGTGTGTGTGTGTGTGTGTGTGTGCGTGTGTGTGTGTGTAGACAGCACAGGGTTTTTCTTGTGTTTTTTTTTGTGTTGTAAATAATTGAAAATCAATAAAAATATATATAAAAAAAGCCTTGCTTCAAAGACCTAAACAGTCAGGTGGAATGGCCTTGCCCAACTTTCAAAACTACTACTGGGCAGCTAACATTCGAGGACTACTTCAATGGCGGCACTTTCATTTGGATCCTTCATCTCCAGTCTGGGTGTCCATGGAGGTTCATACTGGAGGTACTGGAACTTCTCTGTCTTCATTTTTAGGTTCAGCTTTTCTTCTGACCTGTTCAGTTCCATTTGGTGGCCCAGTGGTTAAACAGTCCCTTAAAATCTGGTCTCAATTCAGAAAAACTCTTGGTCTCCAGGCTTTTTCACTTTTAAGTCATATTGCAGGTAATCACCTGTTTGCTCCATCAGCTGGATTTCGAGTTTGGCATGAAAAAGGAGTTAAATGTTTTGCGGATTTATATTCAAATGGATGCTTTTCCAGCTTCTCTGAACTAACAGAAAAGTTTGGAATTGCATCCTCAAATTTCTTCAGATTTCTGCAGGTCAGGCATTATGTGAAAAGTATGACACCATAATTTCCCCGTAAACCTCCAGATAACCCTCTTGATGCATTTCTGTCAATCAATCCCACTTCCAAAGGTGTGTTGTCTCAACTTTATAGTCTTATCTTCAGATTGCATTGTCCATCTCGGACTGCTATTAAACAGTCTGGGAACAAGACCTTCAATCCTCCATCTCTGACGAGGTGTGGGACTATATTCTGGATCAGGTGCATTCAACTTCAATGTGTGCTCGTCATGCACTCCTGCAATTTAAAGTTGTCCATCGGTTACACTATTCTAAAATTAAACCGGCACGCATTTACCCAAATGTGGACCTAACGTGTGACAGATGTAGGAGTGCACCTGCTACATTAATCCATATGTTTTGGTCTTGTCCTTCCCTGGCTAACTTCTAGAAATCAGTCTTCCACACTATATCTGAAGTTTTGCAATGTGAGATTGAGCCAAACCCCATCTCCGCCGTCTTTGGAGTGGCCCCAGAACTAGACATACCACGCTTTAAACAAAGAATGCTTTCATTTTTATCATTACTTGCCAGGAGCGCTATTTTATCAAAGTGGAAAGATCCAGCTCCCCCGTCACATTCACACTGGATCAGGGATATTATGTTTTGTATGGACTTAGAAAAGATAACATTTACTCTCCGGGGTTCTGAAAATAGATTTTATAAAGTTTGGTGCCCCTTCTTAACAGTTTATGAGAAATCTTCTACTATTGTCTTTGAGTAGACGCCACCCCGCCCCCCCATTTTTATTTAATTTTTTAATTTTCTACAGGGTATATGCAGGAATAATGAAGTTAATTTCAATACCTTTTCAAGACTTTTTAAAGACCTTCCAAAATAAATTCAAGACCTTGTCGTCTCATCTTTTTTTTTTACAAAATGTACAATAAGCCTCGCGGTTATTCTCGGCGACAGGCCTCAGCCATTCTTGAAAATCAGGCATCTCCAACCAGGAGTCTGAAAACTTGCATTTACCCATTGTTCTCACGGTCTCGCGGCAACTTACTCGAACACACAGACTCAACTTGGAGATAAAGCAGCCACGCATGCGCACAAGATAGGCCTAGCCGTAAAGGCTGTTGTAACCTGACACTCTAAATTTGTGAGAAGCAGTTTCCGAATCCTCCGCGGTGAGGAAATCAAATATAAGTCATACATACTTTTTGTTGTCAAACTATTTAAAGCTAGAATAACAGCGGGAAAAAATACCTCATCAAATCGCTTTCAAGACTTTTAAATATTTTTCAAGACCCTTAATTTCCCCAAAATTGATTTATCAACTTTTAATAACTTTCAAGACCCCGCGGACACTCTCGTTATAGTTTATGGTCATGGGTCTATCTAAAATAGCATTGTATAATTGTGATTTATTTTATTAATTGTTATTATTATCACTTTTACTTTGCGCAAATGTTATTTATTTTTACTTTAGATATAGGTGGTTTTATCTGCTGTCTGGAGATATGTTTTTGGGTTAAAATCTGTGAAAATTTGATTGTTATGCACGGTTTTGTACCATATTTGTCAATGCTGTATACAGCTAATAATCAATAAAAAATATATAAAATGAAAATTTTACTCCAGTGTGCCCCCATCTCAGTGATACATAATCCCATCTGTATCAGATTTTTGGAACTTGATCAATGAGCACTACCAGATAAATTGGTATTGTTGATTCATGACATCACTTAAGCCCCGCCAACTCACACAAGAAACTCACGATCACAGTATTGGGTGACTCTTCCAGCTTATGCCTGTGTAAAATGCAAGACTGAAACTGTATTTGCTAACTGTTCTTGGCAAACGGGTGCGGGATGGGCACAAGAGCGTTCGAGGTGGCGACCGAACGGACGAGCTGGAGCTCCCGCGGTCGCCGCAATAAGGCCCCGGAGCGGCGCTAAGCTGCGAGGGCCTCAATCCTGCGAGGACCTCAATGCTGCTTGCAGCTTTAATTTGCTTTTATTTTTCCAGTTCATATCATACCTGCAAACTCAGAAGGGATGAAAAAGGTGACAAATGTTGCGCCAACCCCCCCCCCCCCCGGAAATATTTAGTAATTTTTTTAACATGCTTCAGGTAAAAGTCATTTACTAACCTAATTTAATGAGGACATAAATAGGAAAGATTGTGTCAACCAAAAAATAAACAAACAACAGCAGCAGCAAGTCAAATACAGCAGAACATTTTGCTAACAGTAAAAACTAATTTCTTAAATGTTTTGCCAGAAATTTTTGAATAAAGTAGATGCCATTTCCTGCATTCTGGTGTATTTTAACAAGTTGTTAAACATCTATGTTTACCTACATGTAAACACTTGATTCAATAACTATTTTAGAGACATCTAACAAAATAAAGTCTGGTCCTGTGGACAGATTTAAAAATTGTTTAAATTATTATTGATCATGCATCAGGATATTTTTGAGACATCTCATTCAACTAGTTCATATAGACATCATCCTGTTTTTAAACTCACTCCTGTGGCTAAGATAATGAAATTAATGTAATGTGACAATTTATCACAGTGACTTTAGGGGTGCAATTGACTGTTATTTTGTTAAATTTTTATTTAGTTTTATTTGTAACACAACATGCCATTTTACTAAACAATGGTGACACTCAACTGCATGTATAAAAATAAGAATATTAACTTTACCCAATGAACAGGTGACATTTTAATAACCATCAACAGTTAATTTAGGAGGGGCTTTTTACAGTTTTCTGATTTAGTGATAGACTCAGAACAGCATCACTGATTTTAATCATCAGGTCTCATCAGCAACAACGATGAGACAGACTACAGGAACGAGGTGAGCCGCCTGGCCTTGTGGTGCGGACACAACAATCTCACTCTCAACGTGGAGAAGACAAAGCAGATTGTTGTGGACTTCAGGAAGAGGGATGCCCAACATGCCCCTCTGACAAGGGCCGGATTAACAACCCCAGGGGCCCCTGGGCACCGAAGCTCACAGGGCCCCCTCCCTAACCTAACA
>JBBPBX010049869.1:0-21893 GCA_038048925.1 Garcialebias charrua | reverse complement strand
TGTTTGATATCAACCACATTTTTCATGTTGGTGTCATTTAAGTTATGACATCGGCATCGAAAAGTTTTCCAGGAGAACGCTGAACAGCCTGCATTGTGACCCACGACATCCTGATGACCGGAATGAGCCCACCATCACTGCTGGCTGGTCTTCACAAAAACATTTTGAGCGTGGAGCCATTGTTGACCTATTGCAGGTTGTAGTAGTAAACATTAAAAACCACTAACGCTTATCTGTATGTTTCTTCTGTAGTGGGCATGACCGTGTCCGCTCTGATACACCTGTGATGAAGAACAGCTTCTGTCATTTTTGAAGACAAATATGAAAACCTCAAAACACAATAAACAAAACAGTCTTATGTATAGTTAAACTGTATGCTTATACACACAGAGCAATGAATGGTTAACTTCACTGCCACACACACACACACACACACCTCTCGTGCATGTGCGTGCATTAGTTTTGACCCATAACATGCAAAGGACAATGTATTACAAAAATGAAATGTCGAGGAATAGGCAGATAGCCTACAGGGTTTTGACAACTGCATCTTTTTTTCAGATGAATTATGATGAAATGCCTCTATGCAATGTATCATTTGCATTAACTTGTAACTTAAACCTAACACAATACTTAGAGCATTTAATTTTTCAATAGCAAGCGCTTCGCCGGCAGGACTTCACCCCGACACAAAACAGCAAAGTGTGTAATCAGCATTTTTTATCTGGCATGGCCAAACTCCGTGGATTACGTTCCAACATTACATCTTGGATATGGGAAACAGACAAAACAGAGAACAACCTCCCGTAGCAGAATGCTACTGGACAGTTGATAAGCTAGCAGCTAGCTAGTTCTACTAGACCTGCCTGTACCTCAGTCCACTGCCTGTGTTGAAGTTTTAACCTGCGACATGCAAGGAGATTCTTCCTTCAACCCCCCTGAAGAAATAACAGGTGAGTAAAATTTCATCAAAACATGCAGCTGTATAAAAATTAACAGACCACTGCCCTGTTAGCCTGTAATCATTTGAAGTATTTATATGTTGAAAAAATATACTGTATTCTCCGGCGTATAAGTCGCACCTTTTTGCCTACATTTCTAAGCCCTGCGACTTATAGGCCGGTGCGACTTATACGTCGATTTTTCCAACATTTTGGTCATAATTTGACTTTGGTCAAAAACTCCAAAAATGGTGCAGTACCAGTTTCGGCCGCTATGGGCGCTAAGAAACCCTTTATAGTACCTACACTGTTGACATCTGCCTGGTCCAAAAATGGTGCAGTGACACAGAAGATGAAGACTTCAATGGTTTTGAATAAATAAATAAAAACCATAAAATAAATACAGTATCTGTTTCTGTCATCATTTTAAACTGAGACACGTTTTTTACTGTAATGTCAGCTAATAAAAATATATTTTTATGTGTTTATCTTTAAAGATAAATGATGAAAGACACAAAATATACAAAAATTATGTTAATTTATTAATGAAAAGTTCAACTAAGACACATCAAACAAAATACTGTAGTTTTTATGTGATAATCTTGTCAAAAGTCCTTCCAAACAATTTGGCAGCCAGTCCAAAATAATGTTCATTTATTAATGAAAAGTTCAACTAAGACACATCAAACAAAATACTGTAGTTTTTATGTGATAATCTTGTCAAAAGTCCTTCCAAACAATTTGGCAGCCAGTCCAAAATAATGTTCATTTATTAATGAAAAGTTCAACTAAGACACATCAAACAAAATACTGTAGTTTTTATGTGATAATCTTGTCAAAAGTCCTTCCAAACAATTTGGCAGCCAGTCCAAAATAATGTTCATTTATTAATGAAAAGTTCAACTAAGACACATCAAACAAAATACTGTAGTTTTTATGTGATAATCTTGTCAAAAGTCCTTCCAAACAATTTGGCAGCCAGTCCAAAATAATGTTCATTTATTAATGAAAAGTTCAACTAAGACACATCAAACAAAATACTGTAGTTTTTATGTGATAATCTTGTCAAAAGTCCTTCCAAACAATTTGGCAGCCAGTCCAAAATAATGTTCATTTATTAATGAAAAGTTCAACTAAGACACATCAAACAAAATACTGTAGTTTTTATGTGATAATCTTGTCAAAAGTCCTTCCAAACAATTTGGCAGCCAGTCCATTTTGGGCAAAACACCAGTTCACGTGAGGTGCGACCTATAGGCCGGTGCGACTTATAGGCCGATGCGACTTATACGTTGATTTTTCCATTTAATTGGGCATAATTAGGTTGGTGCGACTTATACTCCGGTGCGACTTATACGCCGACGAATACGGTACAGTAGTAGTTTCCACAAGACAAACATGTTTTTTTTTTTTTTTACATTATTTAAGGTCTGATGGTGTAGTCACACCAAGCAGCGTTTGAGCAGCAGGAGCGTCCAGTTTACATGTAAAGTCAATGGTGGACGCGCTTCCAGCCACGTCTTGGCGTCTGGCGTCAGGTCGCGTGCGTGTTGAGCGTGCTGGGAAGCGTTTTTCCGTGCACGTGAACCGGCTTCCGCCTCCAAACCGAGCATTCAACATGCTGAAGATTTCGCGGTTCAAACTTTCAAACGCCGCTCAACTCTACCTGATTGGTTGGTGTGTCAACCAATCAGGGAGAGTCGGGGGAGAAGAGAGGGGGTCAGGGGGAGAGTCCCTATGTGACGCGGAAACGAGGGTGCGCGCGCACTATGTGACGTATTGTTTTTGGGACACAGAAAAGACCCGCGAGGTCGTGGACTATGGAAGAGAAACTCATTGTAGCTGTGTGTTCGCGACAAGTCCTTCACGACCAGTCAAGTCTGCTCCACACACAGAGACGGAAATAAAAAGCTCCTCCTCGCCTGGCGGAGTGCGCAGGACTCTGTATACCGGTAAGCTCCTCCCACACACCCAGCAGCTGTTTCGCGTTCTGGCATTCAGCTCTGAACACGCTGCATTCACAAGTGCGTCCACTTGCGTGCGTGAGGAGCTTTTTGGAGGTTGAAAAGCTGCTCGGTGGAACCACACCATGACAGCACTGCATCTGAAAACATTTCGGCCATTTCTCTGTTTCTGTAAATTAATAGCACAGTTTTGCTGGGAGCATCTGTGACATGCTGTCACAGAAAAAAAGGAGCAATCATCCTCTCATCAAACATATTCCAATAGAGTGAAATGAGAAGAAATGGGAGAAAAAAATGATTAAATGGAATTAGTGTTGATAAAAAAAAAACTAATGTATCTCAAGTATTAATTGTAATATTTCTCAGATGGAAAGGAATATACACATTGCTAGCATAAAGGAAGTTCAGAAAATCTTATGGCATATATGCTCAAACTGAGGCCACATCTTCCTTCTTTTAGTTGCTTTACTCGACTTTCCTAGAGGGACTTGGTAAAACGAACAAGTCTCACCTTCTTCTTTTACTCGTTTACGTTGCCTCGAACAATTCTAAACACAATAAAATTCATATTTCCCCACCGCAACCGTTGGCAGTAATGAAAACACTCCAGTAGTGTGGCTGCGTTAGCCCCAGGTTCCGGTAAATTCTCGAAAAATGCGAGTGCGTGATGACGTCAATTGGTAAAAGGTCTATTTGTCAACAGGTTAGAATGTGAATGGTTTGTTTCAGGGGCGGCCAGCCAATAAGGGGCGCTAGGGCGCCGCCCCACTGGAACTTCTGGAGCTATTCACCATTTTACATTGAAGACTTAAAAAAAAAATGAAATAATAAAATAAAAATATTTTGAAATATATGCATATAAGTTTTTAGTTGTGTAGGATAAATATTTTATGAGAAATGATGAGTTATATTGTTTGTTTCAAAAACGTTTTCTGATTGATGATGTATTTCCTGTCCTGGGGGCGCATGAATCTTATCCATAGACTCTCGTTAATAATGGCGCATGCACAGTTATTCCACAACGTTACAAAACAATGGGAAGATGCTGGGCGCAGATTTCGGCGCCCTGGACACGTCCAACGTGAGCTGTACCTACTTATCATGTGCTTCCGGTCTTTTATTTATTTTTTTTGTCTGGGAAATGTGCCGTGCAGTCAGTGACTCAAGCAGGCTGGCTCAGGTAGGTTTTAAATCATTAAAAGCCCTTTATCTAATGCCTATTTGCCATTTCTGACTGATATGCATCTCATCATTTAGATGGCTCCGTTTGTGAATAAGCCTTGAGCTGACTGTTTATTCTAAAATTGGCAACTGCTGAGTTTGTTTTTGGAGCTAGCATGCTAATGCTAGTCTTTATTTAATACTTATTATTATATTACCATTCCTGACTGGTATGCCTCTCAACAGTTCGATGGCTCTGTTTGTGAAAAAGCCTTCAGCTGACTGCAAGTGGGAACTGGTGAATTTGTTTTTTTCTTTGTGGAGTTAAAGGTCCACTGACATGATTTTTTTACTATTCATAAAATTGCTCAAAATATATATATTTTATCATTTAAATATGTTCGTTTTTGCAAACAAAATGATAAATCACTTTAATTTTGCTTTAAAAGTGATTTTGAACTTCAAGCCGTGTTTAATCATGGGAAATCCGATTACACACGAACGCACCATCTGTGACGTAGTGAGAGGCAGAGGGCTCTGGTCTCTTTAATAGCGGACAATTTAAAACCCGACGAATTTATCAATCTATGTGAAGATTTGAGCTATTTGTCTTCATTTTGGGAAGCAGAAAATAGTTTGGGTGATGGAACAAGAAACAACAGGATCTAATTTAGGTCTGATGCTGTATCAGACTTACCTTCATGTCGAGCTGCTCATACCCGCGCACTGTGACAAGCCCAGAGCTCTGCCCGGTGTTACGTCACGATGGTGCGTTCGCATGTAATCGTATTTCCCATGATTAAACACGGCTTGAAGTTCAAAATCACTTTTAAAGCAAAATTAAAGTGATTTAGCATTTCGTTAGCAAAAACGAACATATTTAAATGATAAAGTATATACATTTTGAGCAATTTCATGAAAATAAAAAAATCATATCAGTGGGGCTTTAAGGCCCCAGTATAGCTCTGCGTTCGGCCAAATGCCGCTCGACGCCGTTCGAACGCAGAGGCACAAGCGTTTGAACGCGGGCACCAACGCGCCAAGCTCAAATTTTACGACCGCCAACGCAAACGCGTTGTCTCACAATAAACTACCCGGCGCCGGACTGCTTTATATGTGACATAAATGTATTAAATTCCCCTTATTCATCCCTGATCTGGACTTTTCTTTTGTTTTTTTGCCAAAAGTCAAGTGATCGCTTCCTCCTCCATTGACTGCATGACTGAAATGATGAGGAAATTAATGAATTTGTCACGAGCGAATTAAACTCGGGTCCAGCGTGGCTGCGCGAGGTTCTGCAGATTTCCTGGTGTAATGGTGTGCTGGACCAGCGCTCCCTGTTTTTATTTTATTTTTTAGAACTTTTTATTAACATATAAACACAGAACACCGCAGCGGCTGCAGCCAGAGCCAGCTGCCGGCTCGTGCCTTTTTTCCCCACACCCGACCTGTCAATCAATTCAGTAGGCGTGTCAGCAAATGACCAGTCAGCGACCTCAATTTGTCCGGTAGGTAAACTCTCTGCCCTGCTGCTGCTCAAATGACGTCAAGAATTTGGAGCGAAAACGTGAGCATTAATGTGAGAACGAACGCAGAGCTATACTGTGAACTGCCTGCGCACAGAACGTGCGCGTAGAGCGGCGTTCGGCCGAACGCAGAGCTATACTGGGGCCTTTAGGATGCCAGCGCTAGCCTCCAGGTTTTATTGTATTGGACTCTGATGGCTACATTTATTTCAATTTGCTTTTAAAAATGATCAAACATTAATAATTTTATGTACTAAATGTCACTGGTGGTGTTTTATTATTTCTTAACACTATATTGATCTGGAGAATGAAAAGAAAGCCTCTTGCAAGTAGAAATGCAGAAATGTTTTAATCCAACTTATTTTCCTTTTTCTTCTCCTTCTTCATGTTTTTCATACTTAGAGTGGAACAAGAATCCAGGAACATGTTGGTGCCATCAACTTCACTACGCAGCCTACTTGCTGTTGGGACAGAGGAGAAGCACCATCCACAAGTTCTTCATTGTTCTGGACAAGCAGGTCATACCATGCAAGTCAACCAGCTCACTTGGAGCTTTTGATGAACTTTTTAAGAATCACTTTGTATTTGGAACAGTTTACAGTATAATCAAATGCTCCACAACATGTACGTCTTCATGCAAACAGCCGTCTACAACATAGATGTTGGCAATGTGGGAATTTATTTACACATTTACTCAATTGGTGTCCATCAGATTTATTCAAACACATGTGTGTATATCTTGAGATAATATTGCACCTTCATGTAGTACAGTATTTCACTTCTGAATGTCATTATTGTAAAATGTTAACTCCAAAAGATTGGTGGTTGCAGTTAATTATTGTAAAGGACAAAATCTGTTCTCTGACACTTGACACCCATCTTTTAATCTCTGCATATCAAACACAAAAAAAATGCCTACATTACTTTCAACTGGGGCTACAGAATTTTATGTGTAACAACAGCAACATATCCTAATTTGTCACTGGTAATCTAAAGTTGTGATTTGAAAAGCTTTGGTGTAATTTGTGGCAACAAATTTTACTTGACCCTCTTAAAAAATGGGTGTTTGAACTTAGTCACTGACCAATTTTATGATTGATACAAGTACAATAGGATATTTGTCCTTTATTAAAAATGGCACATGACAATAAAAAAAATCACTTGGATGAATGGTTAAAGATGTTCCAGTAAATTCATCATGTCTTAGAAAAGTCTTTTTTTTTAAACTGAAATTGCAAAGAAGCCGTTGTATTTAATTTTTGTATGAAGCTTAATAAATTGATATGACAAGGAAGATTATGTTTTTGTGTCCAAGAAATATTTTTGCAGAGTTTTGGCTGTATATCGGTAAGAAATATTAACAATGGGTTTATAATAAAACGGTATATAATTGAGTAAATAGCCCCCCCCGGTGGACATTTCAGGAGCCGCAACTGGTTTGTTTCATATGTGGCCCTGGAGGAAGCTGGTAAAGATAATGGATGGATGGATGGATGGATGATGCTTGTACAGCTGTCAGCTTTTGTTATATGTACACTACAATCACTATTCAAAGAAAACAAACACAAAAGGGAGATAGAAAACATTTTCAGGAAACAATTGCACTACTCAATTTATAATAATTAAATGGTTTATGTTTCTATTAATAGTTTAAGTGTCAGTCTTTACAACTGGTTCAGAACGCAGCTGCCCGATTTTTAACCAGCACACGCAAAAGAGAGCACATTACACCAGTCTTGGCCTCCCTTCACTGGCTACCGGTTCATCTTCGAATCCAATTCAAAATTCTCATGTATGTCTACAAATCGCTGAACAGTCTCGCCCCCGCCTATCTCTCGGATCTGATACACCCATATGTCCCTCCACGTGCTTTGAGGTCAGAGGATCAGGTACTCTTAATAGTTCCAGAAACTCGCCTTAAGCGCAGGGGTGACAGGGCGTTCTCTGTAGCAGGCCCAAGACTCTGGAACGAGTTACCGCTGCTCATCAAACAGGCCCCCTCCCTCTCGGTTTTCAAATCCCGGTTAAAAACTCACTACTACTCCATCGCTTTCAATGCCAGCTGATTTGTATTGGATCGTTTGATTTATGATCTGCAATGTTTTTATGTTTTTCGTGTTGTACTTCATTGTATGTGTTGCCTGTTGCGTGTTTGTTTGTCCAGCACTTTGGTGTGGACTTGTTCCTGTTTAAAGTGCTTTATAAATAAAATGGTATGGTATGGTAGTCTCCGTCCATTCACCGGGACAAGACGGGGCATCCTCAGGTTACTCTGAGTGGCAGCACATTCCTCGCAGCTTTCTGTGAATAACACGTGCTCTGTAAAACACTGATTTTGGAGCTGAAATATGTGCCAAGTAGGAGCAAACCACAAAGCATATTTAACATTTCTTGCATCTAATTTGTCAGTATATTGTTGAACAACTTGTTCTTTTAGTTATTTGAGAAATTTGTTTTAATTTGCTTAGTTTTGTATTTTTAGATATTAGTATTGGGAACAAAGTTTGGGAACCCTGATGTGACTGTCTAATCCTTAACACTGAGCACTTTCAATGGGGAGAAAATGTCAAAAGATTTGCATACAAAGACATTTTATAGTAAAAACACAGATGAACGTGTCCGAAGACATACAGGGGTCCTAAATGTAAACTTTTCATGAAGATGCCTTTACCTTTCCAATAAAAAAAGAGCATCCAATCTTGATCACTTAAACACATACACACAAAGACAAAACTTGAAATTTAAGGAGGTCACAGCATCATTGAGATGTGTTGAAAACATCAAATGAAGAATACAAGCATGCAGCTTTTTTTCTGTTGAGCATGCAAACTGGAAAGTTTAGTCTTTGTGAGGGTTTTTCCTGGAAACAGTTGGACAATACCTGTATAGCTACTAGCACACACTCCCACACACACTGCTTGTCTAGGTGTGTGTGTGTTGAGGGTAAACATATACACTCCTGCTAAAGCAAAGGGGAAAACAACCTTGTGGCTCAGCAGTGAGAATAAATGCAAAAACTTAGAAATGTATGATCAACGCACTGAAATAAGTCACTTAACTTTAAAACAGACATTGAAAACTCACCAAAAGCAAAATAAATAAATAAATCAAACTTTTATTTAAATAGTTTTCTGCAAAAGGGAAAACAAATATGAGAGCATCTTACACAGGGCCGGCCTATAAGGCTCCATGGGGCCCTAAGCAAAATTTGGGTTGGGGCCCTCTATTCCTGCTAATAATGTATTTTGCTGCAATCAACAGTCAGATGATCAGATCGTTCACCACCCAACATGAACTCATTGCTGCTCGGACAACCCTGTTTACATTATCCTATATGTATCAAAGGAATAAAAAAAAAAAAAAAAAATGCCATATATTTTACAGCAAAAGTGTCATCTGGTTTATTAGGTTTGGTTCCAAAGAACTGCAACAGTAAAAGATCAACAACAAAGAAACAAAATGGCTTGGATGCAAACAAATAAATTAAAAATTGCAAATAAAATAAATATCAAGGACATAATTAAATGTAAATGAGCAATTACTTGAAACCATGTAAAATGGTTTAAAACTGAAATTTGAAGTTGAATAATTAGTTATTAAAACGTATATGTATGAGAAAATCTGCAAAAGCTTAACTTAAATATTAAATAGAATCATATGTCAACGCTAGAAACTTCAGTTTATTTTATAGATATACGTTTTATACTTTTTATACTACTATGCAAAAACTCAGGACAGTATTACACTTTTATTATTTCATTTTATGCTTATGTTCATTGGGTGTTTGGTGTTTTAGGGGTGTTTGGTGTTTCAGTGTTGGTGTAAATTTTCATACTTTTATACTATTATGAAAAAACTCAGGACAGTGTTACACTTTTTTTACTATTTTATGCTTATGTTTATTAATTTATTTATCTTCTGGCTTGGCTCTCGTCAGAGGCAGACGCTCTCCTTCCCTCTCCCATCTTCCCCCCCCTGCTGCTGGCAGCTCCACAGGAACGCACCTCGAACGCAAATTAAGATGGATTGGAGGTCTGGGCATTCGATTCTACAAAGAAGATCCCCACAGAAGAAGGCACAGGGGAGCCTTTCCACCCGCACAGAGTGACGGAGGAACGCACGGATTCCGTGAGGGTTTCCGTGGATTTCTGGGAATGCTCTGGGAGGTGATTAATCTTGGATTATATTATATTGGAGTACGATGGCTGCGCTTCACTTTTTGGCGCTGTGGAGCACTGGTCTATCGCAAAAGAGGGGGACTTCAGCAGGACTTATGACTGAAGCACCCGACGTCTGGTCTGCGCTATGACCTCGAGCAGCTGTGTGCGAGCCTATCCGGGAGGTGTACAGAATCACCCTTGGTCTGTGGACTCTGTTCGCTGTCAAACATCAGAACTCAGCTGTGTGAGAGCTCTTTCTGAGGGGGAGCTGGTCACCCTTGGTTTTCAGGACTCGGGTCGCTGTGGTTTTACATCGGAGGTCGGAGCTGGATCAGTGGAAAAAGTCCCGAATTGGATATTTGGACAGAATTGCCCTCACAGACTGAAGGCTGCAATAAATTAGTGTCTGCCTGATGTGAAAATATTTTATAAATTCTTATCTGACTCCCTTGGAAACAGCCTTGGACGGGCTGGATATCTAATTTCTCCTGACGTGCATACTGTGGAAAACACAGCTGTCTTCTGTCTTGTCTGCTTACCCCCCCCTCCCCCCGGAGAACTTTCCTATGACCGTTATCGGAGTCCCCGGAATGTGTCATGGACAGAAACCTCCCTGCCTCGGCCCATCTCTCTCAACATGCAATATGTTACTGTAACTAAATGTGCTTAAGATATGGTTTTTACTGGATCACGCGGTGTCTTGAAGACAAAACGTGATTCATCTTTTTTTAATATCTACGCTATAAAACCCCGTGTCTTGACCTGTTTTCCTACCTTTGACCTTCATCTGGGGACAGATGAGAGCGGCCGCGCTATGAACATATCATGTGTTGATAAACATGTCATGTGTTTTGATAAACATGTCATGTGTTTTGATAAGCTGCAGCTTATTGCACTTATACTCTCTCCTGGATGACTGCAATTACATATTTACGCTGTATCGGTGAAAATTGATGCAATGTTAATAAACCTTCTTGTATCTTGTATCTTGTATCTTGTAGTTTTAGCAGTTTTTCCTGTCATTTCCTTTGCAAATGTGTGATTACTAGAACTAATAGAATGAGTAAAACATAAGTTAACTTTATTTATTTGAAGTAGGATATTTAATTTTTCCACGATTAAAATAATTTACCTAGACCTGCATAGTTCATTATTTTATTTTTTAATTGGGAAAGATCACATTATTTTTCCTTCTTTATGATAATCTGGTCTTTTTTAGTCTTAAAATGTAAAAATATCAACAAATCATTAGATATTTTCAGCTTTACAATGGCCAGAAAACTACAGGTCAGAAAATTGTCCTCTAACAAACTTAAAGCTGCTATATGTAACTTTTCTAACAATGTATTTTTAACATATTTCTTCACTCTGTCACTAGATTGATGTTAGAGAGGTAATCTCTGAAAAAAACTAAAAAAAAATATTGTCCCCTTGCTTCTCCAGGTGGTAAATAAGCATTTCTAAAAAGAAAAAGTGACCCGCCATTTTCCAGCCAATAAAAACAAAGTTTGTAACCAGCCAATAAAAACAGAGCTTGAATTTGAATCAGCCAATAAAAACAGAGCTTGAATTTGAATTTTAACAGACCACAAGGGGGCAGAGCCATATATGGCTCTGAGGGGGAGGGATCAGAATGCTTTGCTTGTTGAAATTTTTTCTAAGTGCTGATGTTCTACAGAAACTGCAGACTGAACCTTTAAAGTGGTCTGTGGGCCACCAGTTGAGAATCCCAGTTGTAGCAGGTGTTGTGGCTCCGGAAACGTTTAATTTAGTGAACAAAGGGGCAGAAATGGCTCTTTTGATCATAAAGGTTGCAGATCCCTGGGCTAGTGGGATGGCTCGGCGTACCTGGCAGAAAATTTCCTTTATTTTTAAATCCAAAACTTGACAGGTATGATGCAGGGTTTTACTCTGCTCTTGTCATATTATGGCTGTATTTGAATCATTTGTTGTAATTTTTCCTAGTTAAGCCGTAGTGAACCAGGTAAATACACACTCTTTGAAAATTGTGAAATTGAGGTATGTTATATAATAAATCTTAAAAATGTAAAATATGTGTTATGGCTGAAAAAAATGCAGAAAAATAGTGAGTTTTTTTCTTACTTGTTGAACCTATGTGGAACAAAAAAGGAGCAGAATAAATACAGAGAAAACAGGAAAGTTAAGTAAATCACAGTAAAAGCATTACAATATATTTTAACCCTAAAATATCCTGAATCATAAAAAAAGTTATTTATTCGATAAATAAATAGGATAAATAAATAGGTAGATAGCATAACCCCCCCAATGTTAGACCTAAAGTTACGCCCTTGGCTCCACTTGATATATAAATAAAACTATTAGAACTCGCTTTGGGTTTATTTAAGATGTAATGGACACGGGGATGAAAAGACAAAGAAGAAAACAAAGGTAGAAAAGTGAGAGAAGGGTTAAAAGGGAAAGAAGGAGATAGGAGTAGAGGAGATAGAGAGGTACAGTATAAGGAGAACACAAATCAACATAATTGAAGTCTGCCTCTAGACCAGTGGAAAGAAAACAAGACAAAACCGAGAAACCACAACAACAAACAACATGTACCATACCATACCATTTTATTTATATAGCACTTAAAACAGCAACAAGGCCAACTAAAGTGCTGTACAAACAGATAAAAAACAGAAAACACATAAGCAACATACAAATTGAAGTAAAATCAGAATATAGACATACTTGTAAGAAAGTTGCAGATAATAAATATAACGACTAACCTGTGTGAAGCAAACAGGTTCAAACACAGATCATCTGGTGTTGGAAGCTACAAAATAGTAATGGGTCTTTAAATGGGATTTGAAAACCGAGAGGGAGGGGGCCTGTCTGACAAGCAGAGGTAACTCGTTCCAAAGTCTTGGGCCTGCTACAGAGAAGGCCCTGTCACCTCTGCGCTTAAGACGAGTTCCTGGAACTGTGAGGAGCAACTGGTCCGCTGACCTCAGAGAACGTGGTGGGACATACGGCTGTAGCAAATCAGAGAGATGGGGGGTGGACTGTTCAGCGTTTTGTAGACATACAGGAGAATTTTGAACTGGATTCGAAGATGAACCGGTAGCCAGTGCAGGGAGACTAAGACTGATGTAATGTGCTCTCTTTTGCCTGTACTGGTTAAAAATGGGGCTGCTGCGTTCTGGACCAATTGTAATCGTGCAATGGTGGTCTGACTGATACTAAACAGGAGCGAATTGCAGTAATCAAGCCTAGATGTAATAAATGTGTGTATTACTGTCTCCAGGTTACTTTTGGATTATATGGGTATCAGCTTAAGGGCGAGGCAAAGCTCCGCGCTGGATCGAGCGCCGCGCCACGCACCTGTGCTGCGCGTGGGGGGTTCACAGCAGAGCACAGCGTGAAGCAGCGTGTGGCTCCAACGTTTTCGCTCCAAATACTTGATGTCATTTGAGCAGAAGCAGGGCGGTGCGTTTAGCTACGGGACAAATTGAGGTCGCTGATTGGTCATTTGCTGACAGCCTACTGATTTGATTGACAGGTCGGGTCTGAGAACAAGTTCATTCATTCCTCCTCATCGGAGGAGGAAGTGAATGGTGACCGCTTCAAGCGATCACTTGACTTTTGGCAAAAAAACAAAAGAAAAGTCCAGATCAGCGATGAAGAAGAGGAATTTAATTCATTTGTGTGTCACACAAAACAGTCCGCCACCAGGGCAGTTTATTGTGAGACACCGCGCGCGCATGAGCGGTCGTAAAATTTGAGCTTGGCACGTTCGCGCGAGCGTTCAAAGGCTTGTGCAAGCGCAGCTCGCACAGCGTGGCACCGCGTGGGCTCGCGCTCGCGCTAGCGCGGAGCTATGCCTCGCCCTTTAGACAGTCACCTCAGCAGGAAAAAACAGGATTTGACGATCATGTTTACATGACTCTTGAGTTTCATGGAAGGGTCCATTATCACTCCCAGATTTGTGACTTTTTTTTCCTGACAGGGCTAGTGTAAGAAAGGTTGCTGCAGTGGTTCGTGATCGTGTCGTTGGGAGGGGACAACATGGCTTCAGTCTTCTTTTCATTGAAACTTAAAAGAAATTTAAAGCCATCCAGTCCCTGATGTCACCCAGGCAGTCGAGCAGAGGTTGAATAGAGCATGTACCATTAGCTGTGTTTCCATCCATTTTCATTTCGATTTTTGAGCTACTTTTTGAAATCTCGCAAATATGTAAATACAAATTAATGCGAAGCAGAAGTGTTTCCATCTGCTGGCTTGAAGCGCATCTACCAAGCCACGCACAGCGTCATTACGTCAGACGTCAGCGTCATTACGTCAGACGTCAGCACTGCGCATGTCTACAGTAAACAGGAAGTAGCGGTTGAAAACAGAACCCGGCCACACATCTCGTCAAAATGGAGAGAATATTTCAGGTACGTGTTGCTATCGGTCGAGTTGTATTTATTCTGTCATGCCAACTAGTTTTAGCGATGTTACATGTTGTCCGGAGCGGAAACAGCTGATCAGTCACGTGACGTGAATGTTCGCTTCGGCAGCACGAGTCGGCAAATGTGTTTCCATCTGTCGTTGTGCGCATCTGCTCGGTTTCGAAGATCCCAAAAACCACCTCAAGCGAGCGTATAAACTTTTTGGCGAACTTGAGAAAGTAAATACGGATTTTGCCGTTTCCATTAAGCTTTTCTGCTGCGATACTTCAAAATGCGCACCTAGAAACCTTGATGGAAACACGGTTATTGTGTCTTAGGGGGAAGTAAATTTGACAGTTATCGGCATAGAAGTGAAAGGGTATGTTGTGTTTCCGGAAAATAGCACCAAGTGGGAGCGGGTATAAAGAAAATAGGAGAGGGCCCAGGATGGACCCCTGCAGAACCCCCCATTTAAGTGCTGCCGCTGCAGAACTAAAATCTTTGATGGAAACACAAAAGGACCTGTCAGTGAGGTAGGAACTGAACCATTTCAGGGCTGACTCTGTGATGCCCACCCACTGCTCCAACTTAGCAATGAGGATCTCATGGCACAGTATAACGTAAGTAAAATGATACTTATAACATCATTCGAAAGTATTTTAATACGGTACACAGTAATACAAGATGTATTTAGTGGCCACCACAACCCAACTGAGCGTGTATCTGATAAACACCTGAATCTAAACACCTGTGTGAGCATGCTTGTCACTATAAGATTTCTCCATAAGAATGTTCAATAGTGGATGTGGGAACCCACAGACCCAACCCACAGGACACGATGGCAACACAGAGAAACCTGAGCAACACAGATACACAGTGTCCCCCAAGCCCGGAGCCCCGGGAGTCCCCTAACAGGGATAACCACACCTCCCCAGAGAGAAGCAGAGTGAAGCCCGGGGCGACCCCCAGCAACTACAATGCAGAAATCCCAAGAGGCTGCAGCGTCGAGCCTACAGGCCCTGCCGGCAACCCGCCCCTCCAGAGTAGATCCGGCCATGGACACCAAGTCCCGAGGTCATACCACCCCCCAACAGAGGCCCGACAGAGCCAGGGCACCCAGGCCCCGGCAGGCAGCCACCGGGCGAGCTGGCACACACCTAATCATTCAGCCCTGATGCCGAGAGCCATCAATGCGCTGGCGACAGGGGGCCCCACCACCAGAAGGGAGCACGATACGGGGAAGTAGACAGTCAGAATCAGAGTAAGAGAAAATATACCCACCTTAAATTGGGGCCCCAGATTGATCCAAGAGAGGGGACCACCCAAAACCCAACCCGAGACTTAAACAGGCCACACAGACAGCCCGACAGTGACCACAAGCCAGCCCCAGGCCAGGAGCCAGAGCAGCAGGGAGCAACAGCTGAGGGAAGCTGGCCCAGCACACCAAGGACCAGGAGCCAGAGCAGCAGGGAGCAACAGCTGAGGGAAGCTGGCCCAGCACACCAAGGACCAGGAACCAACCCCAAGAGCCCCACACCACAGGCCGGGAGAAGCCCCGGCTCGCCACCTACACCCCCCTACACCCCCCCACACACACAGCACTCCTCACCGCGAATGTCACACCAAGCCAACCAGCCAGCGCCCCGTCAAAGTGAAGCCACGCCCCTGACCGTTTGGGACGTTTCAAAGATGTTTTGAGAACAGAAGTTTTTGACGTGACCATTAAACTTGTGGTAATGTTTGAGATCCCATCATGCATGCTTGTGTCAGATAAGTAGAGTTGTGATGTTATTTTCCTCCAGCCAGGTATCTTACTATGCTGCAAAATCCAAAGCAAATTGCAAATATGAGATTTTAGCCGGTTTTACTTTAATTGAAGAACACAATCAGTATACACGGATAATAATACTTAAGATTTTTGCTAAACGACTTTAAACAAAGATAAAAAGTCCCAAACATTTCCATAAACCTGGCAATGTTTGCATCATATACCTCAATCTTTACCGTTTTGAATATTATTTAGTAAATAAAACAAAACATTAGCTGTAAAAAAACAACATTTTAAACATGAACTTTACACCTTTACTCGTGTTGAACTCTGGCACGTCACTGCATCATTTCCACATCTTTCTGCTCGTAATATCTTTAATCAACACGCCCACTCATAAACAGTGACATTCACTTAGCTGATTTTAAATATTTTAATTATTCAAAATGTGCCATGTGTTTATTCTAATAAAATCCAAAGACTGAAAACAGATGAATATTGTTTTTAATGCAAATCAGTCAGGTTTTGTTTTATTCCTTACCACGCTAAACCTTTTCAATGGACTTAATGTAAGTATGACAGACTGTTTAGCTGCTTGCTGTTATCCTGCAGATGATTAATTAATGCGCCCACGTATTCCTCATACAGGTGGTTGAAAGGGAAGCACGCCTGAGAACAGCACAGCCATCTGTTGTGTTTCAGAGCTGGCGTGTGGGCGGTGAGAATTAGCACGAATCAAAACGGAAATAATGCATGTACGGTAGGTTCTGAATTAAATTAATATCACAGCAGTTTTACTTTCCATTTACGTAGAAAATGAGTATATGAAAAAGTGAAAAGAGGTTGTTTGTGTGCAGGCAAAGAACATCAGGTATTTGTATTTGGAGGAGTGGAGCTGGTTCTCGTGCAGACTGAGGATAACTTCTCAAAGTCATACAGCTGGATCTTTTCTTACACTTTATCCTCCGTTCAGCTTGAAAACGTTGGTTACGTACTGTAACCTTAGATTCTATGAGTGTAAGCTGAGCCCTTTAAAAGCTTCGCTTTGTTGGGTTTATCCCTCGCGCTTCGCGCCAACATTGAAGACTTGTAGTCCACGCCCACCTGCTGTGGGCCCGCCCTGAGGTCCAGTATAAATTGCCCCTGGACCGTTACTCTGTTCCCAAGACAATACTTTTTTCTTCTGTCATATAAGAACCAGGGAGGCCCCCGTTTTAAAGGGCTCAGCTTACACTCATAGAATCTAAGGTTACAGTACGTAACCAACGTTCTATTTCGTGTAAGCATTCGCCCTTTAAAAGCTTCGCTTTGTTGGGTTAAGGCGGAGCAAGATGTAGTCCATGCCTCACTGGGTCTGATAGAACCAACATACCTTGACACCCGTCAACACCTCAACAGCAATGATGCACCAAGGTGCATAATAACAGGCGAGCAACCTTAAGACCTCGACTGGCTGAATTAGATTTATTCAGAACAGACCAGGATATAAACAAGTTTAGCCTGATTGAAGGAAGTTTTGACCAAAAAACAATACCCTTCAATAAAGACAGAGGCAAACTGTGTCAATTCATCAATATTTATTGATGTTTGAAAAAGAACAATCACTCCGCCATGGTCCTAAGAACAGGATGTGTCAGAGAGGAACTGGATACATCCTGTAAATAGAAACGAACAAAAGGTGTAGGTGACGACCACGATGCGGCAGAACAGATATCCTGTACAGAGAGGCCCTTGTTAAGGGCTGCTGAAGCCGCCATCGCTCTGGTGGAGTGACCTTTAATACCATCAGGAGGCTGAAGGCCAGAGGAGGTATAGGCCTGTGAGATGGCCTCACACAACCAGTGTGACAGCCTTTGAGAGGTCAAAGGTTGACCCTGAGATTGTTTCCTGAAATGTACAAACAATCTTTCAGATTTACGCACCTCTGCTGTGCGAGCTACATAACATTTAAGTGCTCTGACTGGGCAGAGCAGATGCAGCCGTTTCTCCTCTTCATTACCATGAGGAGGGAGATAGAACCCGTCAAGAGTGACGATACGGGACCTAAAAGCCGTTGTTATGATCTTAGGGATGAAAGCAGGATTCGGCCGAAGCTCTGCTGAGCTTCCATCCCCTTGGATCTTTAAAAGGGAAGGAGAGACCGACAGGCCTGCCATATCACTTACTCTCTTTGCTGATGTTAACGCCAGCAGTAGCGCTGTTTTAAAAGACAAAAATTTCAGAGAAATTTGGTCAATTGGTTCAAAAGGTTCCTTAATTAATGCACTTAGTACAGTAATTAAGTCCCACTGAGGGGCCAGTGAACGAGAGACTGGCCTCAAACGACGTGCACCCCTCAGAAAACGTTTCATCAGGAGGTGGTTAAACACTGTTCTGTCATTAAAACCTTCATGACAAGATGATATAGCAGCCGCATAGATTTTTATCGTACTAAAAGCCAGATTCCTGTCTAGCAGCAGCTGTAGGAAGGACAAGATGGAGCCTAGAGAGCATGAAGAAGGATCCACACTTCTATCCAGGCACCATTTCTGAAAAGCTGACCATTTTGACGCATAAACAGTCGTTGTAGACTGGGCGCGTGATCCTTGTATAGTTCTGATAACGTCCTCAGAAAACCCAAGGCTTTCTAAGCGTTTACGTTCAGTAACCAAGCCAGTAGATGTTGACCTACCACAGGGAAACTCTTTATCGCTCCTCCTGCTTGTAGGAGAGCGTCGTCTCTCATGGGAAGCCTCCATGATCGCACCGTCAGCTGTTGCAGCACCGGAAACCATGGTGCGTTCAGGCGCTCTGGAGCGATCAGGATCATTGACAACTTTTCCTCCCTCACTCTCTCCAGGACCGCTGGCAACAGTGAGGTTGGAGGAAAAGCATAAATCAGAGTTTTTGGCCACGGTCTGTGGGCAAAAGCGTCTACTCCCAGTGGGGGAGCGTCCAGGGGGCTTAAGGAGAAGAACAGGGGACACTGAGCGCTCTCGCGAGACGCCATCAGGTCCACTTCCGCTCTGCCGAATCTGCTCCAAATCTGAGATATTATTTCGGGATGCAGAGCCCAATTTCTGTCTAGCGGTCCCCCGCGGGACATAATATCTGCTCCTTTGTTTTGCAAGCCTGGGATGTAAGCTGCTTTCAACGATTTTAGGTGAACGCGAGCCCAAAAGAGCAGCTCTCTGGCTGCGTCCAGCAGCTGGAGCGATCTGACTCCGCCCTGGCGATTTATGTATGCTGCCGTGGCTCTGTTGTCCGTGTGAACTAACACGTTCTGATCCCTGAGCAGATGGACAAAGTGTTTGAGAACTTTGTGAACTGACATAAGTTCCAAAACGTTTATGTGAAGAGACGTGTCCGCTGGCCACGTCCCGCCCACCGAGTGAGACAGATAAGTCCCGCCCCAACCGGAAAGAGACGCATCCGTGAAGACCGCCTCGTGTGACGTCACTCGGCCCAGGGGAACTCCCTCCAATAGAGTGCAGGGATTCCCCCAGAAAACTAGGTCTGCTCTCACTGACTGTGGTACCGTGATCCGACGCCATTTGTGGCGAACCGGGTCGAGTTTCAGACGGATAAACCAACGTTGCAATCTGCGCATGTGCAGCAGAGCCAACCTGATCACTGTGTGAGCTGCCGCCATGGTTCCTAACAGCCTCATGACAGTCAGAGCTGTTATTGTCCTGCCGGGCTGAACACGCTGGAGCAGTGACGTCAGCGAGTCCCTCCTCTGCTCTGACAGGACAGCTGTCATGCTGACTGAGCAGAGATTCACTCCCAGAAAAATGATTTTCTGAGCAGGAATCACAGAACTCTTTTTCCAGTTTATTGTGAACCCCAGCTGTGACAGATGATTCACCAGTGCAGACGTTTGTGCTTCCGCTTCCGCCCTGGAGCGGGACAGGAGCAGAATGTCGTCGATATAAAACAATATCTTCATTCCTCTGGAACGAAGTGGGTGAAGCGCCGCCTCGATGATTTTGCTGAAAGTGCGAGGCGCGAGCGCATACCCGAATGGGACTCGATTGAACTCGTAACAAGCCCCCTGGAATGCAAACCTGAGATATTTCCTGTGTTTGTTTATCACCGGAACGTGGAAGTATGCGTCCTTCAAGTCGATTGAAGTGAACCATTCCCCGTGACTGACATACTCCAGAGCACGTCTTATCGTCAGCATGTGAAAGGGGCGAGTCACAATATATTTGTTGAAAAAAGACAGATCTAAAATCGGCCTGTAACCCTCTGGTTTCTTTTGAACCAGGAAATACTTTGAATAAAACCCGGTTTCCTCCTCCCCCGAGGGGACTCTGGAAATTGCGTTCTTCAGTAATAACTCCTCCAGCTCCAACTGGAGAATTATTCCCTGTCCTGGGGACGACAGTTTTGTTTCCAGCACTCCGTTGAATTTTGGAGGTGTCTCCGCAAACTGTAGAGTATAACCGTTGCAGATTGTTCTTTTCAACCAGCCGTTCAGCGTGCATGTGTTTAACCACACGTCGCTGTGAGCTGTCAGAGGAGAAGCATGTGTGCTTTGAATTGAAGAAGATACCCTGGCCTCTACCGCCACCTTGCGGATTTTCTCCGCAACGGTCCATGGGAGGCCGGACTTGAAAGGGCTGATTGACAGCTGACGCGTCACGGTACAAACCTGTGCATGTTTCTGCTCGAAGAGCAGCAGGAAGAGGTGAAAAAGTCCTGGTTAAAACAGGCTCATGAGTTTTAACCGGTTGAAAACCATCAGATGTGACTCCGCTCTGTTTAAACAGTTTAACACTCTCAGTTTTCAGATGTTTGTCAGAGCGCGCCTTCTCCTTCGTGTGAGGAGGGGCTGCTGAGTTCACCCAGAGTTCGCTGCTCGCAGGTGCACCTGCAGCTGCAGCTGCATGGCAACCCACTCCTTGACGACAGAAACTCATTTTTACCCTCTGGTTGCTTGAAAAAACCCGGCTTGAAACAGCCTCAGAACTTACTTGTGGAGATGTGCCAGTAGAAACAGATGAACTCACATGTGAATAAGACACACTGTTTCTTGAGACAGTAATTTTATTGCTCTCACACAATTTACTGTCATTAACACCCGACACAGCTCCGGCGCCCCATCATTTTTTGAAGTATCTCTTCCTCGTGTCCTGGTTCTGGCCCAACCATGAGGATTGCCTGCCTCTGCCACGGGGGGGTCCGAACCTCTGGAAGTGAGGTGGTTGGCCCCTGGCCGCTGCTGGTGGTGCTGGCGCGGCGAACGTGGCTGCAGGGGGTGCCCGCTTTTGCTGCTGGCGGAACGCCTTGGCCTGGTCCCGGTACCGGACAGGCCCATGAGTCGAGCGGGGTTCTGGTCGCTGGGGTGTCACGTGTTTTTGGACCTGCTCCAGCGCCTCTGACGAGGACTGCAGCTGGTTGAACACATTTTTGAAGTGTGGCCCAAATAAACCGTCAGCAGACACCGGCCCTTCCAGAAGCTGCCGCTTCACTTCATCTGGGATGGTTGGGGAGAGCTTGAGCCAGAGCTGGCGCTGGAGGAGAGTGGCCCACGCTGAGATGCGCGCAGAGCACGTGGCCAGTGCCGCACACAAATTCGTGATGATGTCTGCCGCCTTCCCGAAGTTGTCATCTTCGGTCTGGCGGGAGATGTACATGGCCATCAAGGCGACATTATTCGAAGCAGCTCCCACCTGTGACGAGCACTGATGGATCTTGTCTGTCAGTTTGCTCGTGAGCTGGTCGCTGGTAGTCGGAGGGGTGATCCGGGTGCCCACATACTTTGCCGCCTTGACTCCAAACACCGCGGACAGCGCGGGCTCCAGGGGGGGCACGGTGGGGAAGGACTGGTCCGTGACGCCCAGGACTTTTGATATCTGGGCGTAGGACGAAACTGGCGCCTTGAGCTTCAGCGGCTCGCTGGCCGCGCTCTGGAGCAGGGCTGAGACGTCAGCGACGCACGGCCAAATTGTGTCCTGGTGCCCACTGCTCTGCGTGGCGAACCTTCCTGCCAGCAGG
>JBBPBX010049868.1:0-25190 GCA_038048925.1 Garcialebias charrua | reverse complement strand
TATATATATATATATATAATGTATATATATATATATATTTTTTTATTTTATATGGGAGTTGGAGGGGTCGGGCCTTATCTCCAATTTACATGTTATTAGATTTGTGTTGCGAGCAGCATGTGATCTGACCAGCGCTGAGGCAACAAAAAGAGAAGATGGAGCGCATGATAACTGGAAATAAAACATGTCTAAAACCCGCTTTGGAACTGTTTGATGAAAAGTCGTGAGGAAGCCAGAGGAAAGTGGCCTGATTTAAAAATGTGACAGACACACGCTGCAATCTGGTGTAAATCTGGAGGAAACCTTGGGAAATTTAGCTGCAATCTCTGGATAAATAGCTGTAATTGACCTTGGGAGTTGAAAATGTGCCATATGTTTCTGGTTCCTGTGTTTGAAACGGGGCTCCCCCAGGACATTTATTGCTGAGTACTCACACGGAAGCAGCGAGAGCAAGAGGAGAGGAAGGTAAGACGGAGAAAGAGAGAACAGGAAAGAGAAGAGCGCCACGGATGAGAGAGGGGTCGTCTGAAGACTGGAGTCGGATGGACAGATAGGTGAAGCACTGTGCCGGCTGCAGGAGGAGGAGGAGGAAACAGTGACTGTGCACATGGGCTTAGCATTTCTTGAAGGAAAACTTGTTGTCCACCACCTTTCATGCCAATGTGTCAAACTAAGATCATCTTATGTTGAAAAATGACCCAACTGTAACCATTCTGGTCAAACAGCATTACAGTAGTTCCTTGTTTATCACGTGGGATCTGTACCCTGAAGACCCACGATAAGTGAAAAAATAGGAAGAAGGAATAGTAGTAGAAGTAGTAGTTTATTTTAGTATGTATATATTAAGGCATTTTAAAACCTTCTCACACTCTTGCATTATTCTAAACACTGTTTCTAAGCTCTCTAGAAGAGCACAGAATGTCATAATTTCAGCTCCCTGCCTCTGCTGCACTCTTGGCCACGCCCACTTCTCTACTCTGCATGGAGATCAGCTGATCAGCTGAGGGAGGACGCTTCTCCCATAGCTATGGGCTGCACACAGGTGCTAAATCCTTTGAATTGCCGGTATATATATTTTTTAATCCATGCCGATTGTGCGGCTCATCCATCAATCAGCCAATTGCGTGTCGCGTCTAATGTCACTTTGAAAAACTGCGATAGAGCGAGTCCGCGAAAAACGAACCATGAAGTAGCGAGGGACTACTGTATACAAAACTGGAATGATGCATGAGCTTGCATGGTCTGTCAGCACTTACAGCAGGAGTGCCCAAAGTGGGGCCCACAGGCCAAAGTTGGCCCTCCAAGCTGTCATTACTATATTAAAATTTCCTTTGAAGAATAAGTGTGCTTACACTCATTGATTCCACCCATTGACTTTATTGTTGGTCAGCATGACCACCATAATTTAACTACATGGATTATACAGTAGCGTAGATCATTTATGTATTTTTAAAATAATTTTAATAATTTATATTTTTATATTTCATTTTGACATATTTTCTACCATCCCGCGGCAGCTTTCTGCCACTGAATAACATGTTCCTTTGACAGAACACACTTATAAATGCCAAAGTGTTTAAAAGTAAATTGTAAATATGAACTGGTTTCAGTGGTGATTTTAGCCTCTTTACATTTAAACTCAGCGGCTCTGAAAAATAAAGAAACCATCATTAGGACTGTGTGAGGAAACAGTTCTCAAACCTTAGATTCACTAAAATATTGAAAAAATATAGAATAAATGACAGCAGTCTAAAACGGGCCAATTAAATCTATATTTTTTTTGCACTAGTTCCACCACCTGTCAATCAATCCAGTACGCACGTCATCAACTGACCAATCAGCGACCTCGATTTGTCCTGAAGTGAACACCTCTTCCCTGCAGAGTCAGAGATTTCAATAATAACAGAGTTTATATATTTTGTTTCATGTTAATCTACTGTCATAAACTTTTTGTAAAATACACCAGAATGCAGGAAATGGCATCTACTTTAATCAAAAATTCTCCCCAGACCCCCACACCCACTAACACAGCCTGTTCTGTGATGTTCTTTCTTCAGAATGGAAGGATAAATAACTGTAATAAATGGACTTTAAATAAGTATTTGCATTTCATGTACAGGTATTATTGCATTTGGCCCACAGCCCTCTGATAGATTTAAAATTTGGCCCTCTGAAGGAAAAAGTTTGAGCACCCCTGACTTAGAGTGTACGTTGTGAACGACCCTCAGCTTATACCACACCAAAGCCACTTGTAGCCATTTCCATGTGGACTAAGTTCAATTAGCTGCAGCGGCTATCGTGAATTGGGCTGAGTCCAAAAGTCAATCAGTTCTAAATATCGATCCAATAATTCCAATATGAAAGTTTCATCAAAACTCATTTAGTGATTCATGAGATATTTTGAGGTACAAACATGCAAATGAAGCAGAGGGCGATAAATAGTAACAGGGAGGACAGCAGGTCAGAAGGCGAGGAGAGGTACATCTGGCTGGCCAGTCAGTGTGATGTATTGACAGGTGAGGCCTTTGTCCTTGCAGAGCCGTGTTCCTCCCAGCAGGAGAACTGAATGTTCAAGCTGGATGTTGTCAGAAGGGCCAAAGCGAAGTGCTTCTTAGCTCTTCGCTGCACAATTTCAATTAAATTGAGCGGCCAGTGCTGTGAAGAGAAGTAGCCTCTTTCAAACGGAGTAGTTATGACCTCTCGGACAGCTATTAGCAGCTAGCGCAGCATTATTCCACCTGCGCTTAAAGCACCGGATTTAGAAAATCTCGTCAGGGGAAATATCTGCGCTCAGTTGTGAACAGAGTTGGGCAGAAACAAAGAAGTTGGACTTAGAAGAAAATTGAGCCTGGCTGATCTTGCAAATGCTGTCTGCTTATTGAGGAGCCTTTAAAGGACAACACCCACCATGTTTTCAAATTGCATCGTCATTAATATTTAGTAGTGACTTAAATAATAAAACAGGAGCGTTTTATTGATATTGTAGAGAAATAACGCTAAATGTGTTATTTCATGACTCAAAGGAGATTTTAGCAGCAGCTCCGGCAAAATCTGCCCCTCTCCATATATGGACATCGACGTCATTCAAGGATCCATCTTGAGACGGAGTTAAAAAGTAGCTTTCTTATTTCTGAACAGAGTAGTTACGAATACAACTAAGAAAATGCCGAACCGATGTGTCCCAGTTCTGCAGCAATACCTCGAAGGATGGCGTTATTCATTATTTACCCAAAATCAAAAGGATTCAGACGGCATGGATAAAGTTTGTTCAAGTCAAACGAGCTGACTTCATTGCTCCATCGCGTAGCAGTGTTTTGCGGGTAGGATTTTTGCTCAATTTAATTTTTTTATTATTGACATCTGAACAGAATGAATAATAGAGCAGGCTTTTCAATGTACCATAGTTTGTTAATATTCACGCCACTTTTTCAATAAAGTATGTGTCACTATCCTGTGGCTAGTAAGCATAATGCTAATGCTAATGCAGACTTAACAATATGACAGCCTGAAAGTGTGGCTGTACAATCATATGTGAGCAGAGTGAACAGAAGGGGGCTCAGCACACATCCCTTAGGAGAGCCAGTGCTGAGGGTTATCAAAGTCAAAGTCAAAGTCAACTTTATTGTCAGATCTGCAATATGTACAGTGCAGGACATACACAGGACCGAAATTGCGTTTTTCTCAGTCCCTCGGTGCAACAGTAAACATCTAAACATTGAAACACTGAAACATATAATAATAGACATAAGCATAAAAATAGTCTATTATTGTTATGGTGGAGGAGGAGAAGTTGTGGATCTTCACGGACTGTGGTCTGTCTGTTAAGAAGTCTAGTACCCAGTTACAAATAGAGGGGCTTAGTCCAAGTGTAGATAGTTTGTCTATCAGAGTTTGGGGGATCATGGTGTTGAAGGCAGATGTGAAGTCCACAAAGAGCAGACGCACGTATGAGTCCTTCTGATCCAGGTGGGTGAGAGCAGTGTGGACCACGGAAGAAATGGCGTCCTCTGTTGATCGGTTCTCACGGTATGCGTATTGATGAGGGTCCTCGTTGATGTTGACGGTTGCCTTGATGTGGGACATGACCAGTTTATCAAAACATTTAGCGACTATCGGCATCGGTTAGCATCCTCCTAACATGTACTATATATATTTATGATCAACCCCTCGGTCAACAACTGCCCACACTAAGCTCGTTAAACTGGCGAGCAATCAACACAGAGGTGTCTCCACCTCCTCCACCTGTGTGCGTTTTCTGCAGAGGCAGGAGAAGATGCACAGAAACACTGCAGGCTGGTGGAGAGTTGGAGGTAACCTGGAAAACCTGGAGTGGAGTTTTAGCGGCTTGAGTATTCTCTATTAATCAAGTGGAATGGATTCATTCACGAAGAAAGAGAAACAGTGCCATCTGAACTAATGTTTTAGAGTAAAAGTGGGGGTGTCCAAATGAAAGTTTTTTTAATGTGGGGGGACACGTCCCCTTCATATATAATTGTTGAGACGTGTATGAACAGATCACACAAGATGGTTAAAACTCTGGCATGCTGTGCAACAGCACAATATGAACTTCTTAAAGGAAGGCTAGTTTAATCTGGACTGGATTTACATCAACAAACTACAAGCTAGTCCAAGCAGGATCAAAATTAAAATATACAGTAGTTCCTCACTTATCACAGGGGATCCGTTCCCTGAAGACCCGTAATAAGTGAAAAAATGCAAAGTAGGGATAGTAGTACAAGTAGTAAGTAGTAGTTTATTTTAATATTTATATATATATAAATATATATATATATAGTTAGTCCTCGACTTACGACGTAGATCCGTTCCTACGCAGCGTCGTAAACCAATTTTCTACGTAAGTCAAAATATACCTACACGCTGGACCATATACATGTACAGTACAGTATTACAAAGCACTTAGCCTATCCTAACACAGTACCCTACATAATTATCAAAAAACACATACATTTGGAGCCATAATGAAGGGAAAAAACAGTTATGGCCTACTTCCTCCGTCCATCAGCGGTATTCTCCATTTGTTTACGATGTAAAACCGCCGTCCAGCTCGGTGCATCCTCCGTATTCTCTATTCGTTTACGACGTAAAACCGCGTTCACAGTAGGGCTGGGCGATATGGAAAAAATCATATATCACGATATGGACTTTTTTATATCACGATAACGATATATATCACGATATATACAACACGATGTGTGTGTGTGTGTGTGTACAGGAAAAATTTGGACCAAAGTTTTTTTATTTTATTATTTTACTACAGATAGTTACAATTATAAGAATGTGAACAAAAAGAACAAGGAAATTTGGACCAAAGTAGAAACTAGATCTACCTAAGATCTACCTTAATTCAAGGAGTACGA
Organism: Garcialebias charrua; assembly: GCA_038048925.1. Classification (NCBI taxonomy): domain Eukaryota; kingdom Metazoa; phylum Chordata; class Actinopteri; order Cyprinodontiformes; family Rivulidae; genus Garcialebias; species Garcialebias charrua. The sequence goes on along the minus strand of JBBPBX010049868.1, from coordinate 19,812 downwards.
TTATGGAATGACTTAATGACAAATGTTAAGGAAGCCAAATCATTCCTTGTATTTAAGAAACTGGTAAAAAATGAATTGCTAAAAAAATAAATGAATCTAATTTAATGTGTGATATATGTGAATTGAAAATTGACTGAGTTATTTACTTATTTTGTTATTATAGAAAATATTGTTTGAACTGTTATTAGATGAATAAGGAGCAGATTTAATAAGATTTATTCTTCATCTGCTACCTTTCATTTCATTTTTTATTTTTTTTTCCATTATGAATACGTTAATTGTTGTATTTCATATTATAAAATGAATAAACTAACAAACAAACAACTCCTTAGTTATTCTTCTTGGGCTGCCTGTGCAGCTGTTTTCTCCTTGTTGAGACACCGGCTTCATGCGCCTGCGGCTCTGTTGCTCTCGAGTTTAACAACGTAAAGCATGTGCGTCAAACATAAAACAGCGCCATCATCTCGCAAAACCACATATGAAGCTTCTTTGCGACAGTTTTTTTTATTCTTATTTATCACGAGAGAGACGATAGAAGGAAAGTAGCACGATAGACACGTTTCTATCGTCCCCACGATATATATCGTCATATCGCACAGCCCTAGTTCACAGTACAGTTTTGTTTTGTTTTTTGAATGTCCAGAGGACCAGACTTAGCTTTTTTAGAGAGTACAGTTCAGAATTCCTCCACCGCTACGTTTACTATGTAAAACCGGAAACTGCGTCACTCGGCTTTTCTAAATAAATTTTCAAGGGAATAAAAAAAAAATATATATTATATATATATATATATATTTATTTTTATGGGAGATGCGCCGTAACCACGAAACGTCGTAACTCGAGACCTTCCCACACTCTTGCAATATTCTAAACAATATTTCTAAACTCTAAATGCCCTAAAAGAACACAGAATGTCATAATTTCAGCTCTCTTCCTTCTCTGCTCTCAGTCACCTGCAAGCACTTTTGGCCACGCCCACTACTCAGCGCTGCACTGAGATCAGCTGATCAGCTGCAGCAGGACGTTTATCCTGCAGCTCTGGGCTGCACAAATGTGCAGTAGGTACTAAATAATTTTAAATAATTAATTTTAAATAAAAATTCCACGCCGATCATGTGGCTCATCCATCAATCAGCTAATTGTGTGTCATGTCCAATCTTATTTTGAAAAACTGCAACAGAGTGAGTCCGCGATAAACAAACTGCAAAGTAGCGAGGGACTACTGTACAGCTGTAATTTTAAAACAAGTCACTTGTCAAAAGTTTCATATGTTGCAAACAATATTTTATAGACCTTTACCTTGTACATTTAGCACTAAATTTCTATAGTGGCTGAAATATGAAGATATTCCTGCAGCACGTGTTTCAATCTGCACATGAAGCGATACAGCTAGCTGCTGCTGCCATTTGTACTTGCAAATAATCTACAATGTAAATTAGGGATGGGGCCGCTCCGCTCCGGTATCAGTATCGGCCTCCGATACTAGCATAATTTATGTATCGGATTTTCCCATCCAACCTGCCGATATTTCCAATCCATGATGCAGGTTGGCTTCAAACTATGGAATGGATTTCCTGAACGGAGGCGTGTCTCATGAACCCAGAGTAATAAGACCCTCCTCACATTCAGGAAATCCATTTCATAGTTTGCAACCAGCTACAACTGACTGTCCAACAAGGCAGACTGAGTGAGCAGCGCTGTAGCTAACAGCTAGCTAACTTTTTATTGTAACATGTCCGCTGTGTGGAAGTGTTTTACACTAAACACCACAAGACAGCAACGTTCAATGTCTGCAGAGCCATAGCGCCACATTAAACCATGGTCAAGTTACTTTTACGTTGGACATTTGAGCTCTGGGGCTTCAGCGGGACGCCACTCTCGCTGAACTGAAAAACAGGCATCCTGACCTGGCCAGCCGCGTCCAGTCTGACCTGCTCTGTCTTCCCGTCTCGGAGGAGGGACAGGCTGAAACCGGCTGACCAAAATCAGAGTGCCCTCCCCAGATAGAACAAGAAAAACAAACTGCTGAAGCCCCGGAGCTCAAATGTTCACCAAGAAGTTGCTAAACCTTATTATAATTAATGACCAACCGCTATCAGCTGTAGAAAATGAAGGATTTGACATCTTGATACTTGCAACCAAGATATAGTTTACCCTCCAAGACATATTTATCAGTACAACAGTAGACAATCATGAAAAAACACATTAATTAAAATATACAAGTAAACTATATACTGTACACATATATATAAAATGAAACATAAAGAGCTACATTATAAAGCAATGTAAAATACTAAAAACAGGAACATGTCTGTGTTGGTTTGTGCCATGAACTTAGCAGATGTAAATCAATTTAATATTGTATTTAATTCATTTAAAAGAGACAAAATAAAACAAATTCATCAAAAAGAAAACATTGAATGAAAAGAGCGCAGAAGGACTTTACAAGATTAACATGGTAAAAACAATTGTTTGTTTGCTGAAAATTATAGCAAAGATGTGTCTGAGCTTAACCTTTCCTTAATAAATTCACGAAATGGTCAAATCAGATGGATTAAAATAAGTAGTTTCGCTACGTGCACGCGCGGGTGGGACTGGCTTCATTTCTTTCAAATTTAGCAAGATAAACACTTAAAAATGTATATTTCTTAGCTGACATTATAGCACAAGTGTTTCTGAGCTTAACCGGTCCTTAATAAATTCACGTAATGGTCAAATCTGCTGGATTTAAATTGTTTCGCTTTGACGTCTTCCAAACGGTCGTGCGCGCTGCAGAAATAAATTATGAATAAATTAAATTTTAGCTCAAACATCTCCTACAGCTAGTGGGTTGTAAATATCCATCCAGTGATTACTTTCTGTAAGTTTCATCAAAATCTGTTGTGTGGTTCTTGAGCTATTTTGCTAACAAACACTAGTTCAGACCTACCTTCAGAGTTCAGGGGGCCGGGCTGCGACAGAGTGAGTCAGAGCAGAGGAGGCTTTTTTCGGACACATGAGCTGGAAACGGTCAGTGGACCCTAGCGGCCGAAAGTGGTACTTCTCCATTTTTTTTGTCAGAATGAATGGAAACTGTCATATCTTAGCCAAAAATTGGTCTAAAAATATGGGAAAAAAAATCCATAAATATGTCGCTTCGCCCCATAAGTCGCAGGACATGAAAATTAGTTTTTAAAAAAAACTGTGACTTATAGGCCTGAAATTACGGGAATCACTTTAATATCCACTTTAAAGCTAGGAATAAAATAAAACGTTTTGTGTTAACAGAATTTAATCACAACTTTGAAACTTATCAACATCAATAAAACTTACCTCAAGTTGCCTTGTTGGACATGCATGCATATATGTGTACGGTACACATTGTACTTGAGAGGAGATTATTACAGCCTCATATAAAATCAATGATGATGATGATGATGTTGGAACTGGATAGGTATCGGCAGATACCCAGATTTAAGTATCGGGATCGGATCGGAATTAAGAAAATGTGGATCGGTGCATCCCTAATGTAAATGCTGAAGTTACTTTAGGACTGTCTTACAAACAACCTGCTGGATTTGCTGTAAGAACAAGTGCATGATACATGCAAAACAAATTAATTTGGTCGGAGTGTATTTTCTCTCTTTTTGTACGTTTGTGTGTGTGATAAACTGTATATCCTGCAAAGAAGAAAACATGCTCAAATGTATGCAAACAAAGAGCTCCAATCATATACATATTCATAATACAGAGATGCACTGCGCACACACATGCACACACTAATGTGCCCTCATCACATTTGAGCTAATTTCCTTTTCATCACGGAGAGAGGAAAATGAGTGTTTGCCCCATCCCTGCTGAGGGACAAAGTCAAGAGCCCCGGTCGGTTTGGGCTAGATTAACAGGTAACATTTGGCTCCCACTCTCTTATCACAGCATGAAAATCAAACCGCGTGTTTTTCCTCCATCGCTCTCCCTTTCTCCCCTCCCTAATGTTCCCTTCACTTAGAGATGAAATCGCTTGCTGCACAAACCCATTTGGAGCGAGGAGAGAAGGTGAGTGGGATAATCAGGCTGGCCACTGGGCCGTGTTTCCTAAATGCTCTCCAAAACATTACTGTGCACAGGCATAAAATTAGCACCGGGAACCTTAAAATGTTGACATTTAGCATGACTTTTTGGAGAGTGACACCCTCATATTTTCTTGTAGGATATCATTAAATTTCAACTGCCCTGTAGCTGTGCCTTTCCATTAATAACCAATTCAGTGTGTCACTTCTCCGCTCTTTCTCTCACTCTCTTGCTAGCTACCCTTTTCATTTCTTTTATAGTAATGAGTCCATTGCTTTGGCTTTAATAAATTGAATCGTATTCTCAAGGCCGTATGAAGATAGAGCCACAGATGGACAGGCTGCACAGAGGAAATAACCATAAATCCTCTACTGTCAAGAGAGGCGGTGTGGGGTGACAAGAGGAGACAATCACAAACAGTGATCACACTGAGAAAGGTGGATCCTCTCTCTGTCACCACTCTCTTTTGACTGCACGGCTTAAACTACGAGCTTTAATTGATCATGCCTGCTAATGATTACATGTAAGGATAATTAAAATGCTGACACGTGATTTTCTGTAACTGTCTACAAAGAGCATTAGCAGAACCCAGAGAATAGTAAGAGCTTCACTCACTACAACATTACGCTGCTGTTAAAATGATTAAGACAGATTTTTATCTTTTGTTTCACTCACTCGCTTCTGAAAGAAAGGATGAAAAAAGCAGAAAGAGATGGAAAGGGAAAGAGCGCAATAGGCAAGGGAGCAGAATCGGTGTTGACTTCCATTCAGGAGGAAGATATCTTGTCTTTTTATGCGGCCCATGTCATATTTATTGCATAAAGGTCAGAGTGTTCATTTGTTCAAAGTCAGCGTTTTCCCTCTCTCCTCTCCTCCATGTAATAAATGCAGGGGCTATGTCATTATCGGACCTCTGAGGATTACAGGCTTGGCCGACTGTGATGACTGCATAAAAGCATGCAGGATTTTTGTTTCTGCCAGCGCACACCTTCCGATGAGCTCTTAATGGAGCAGGAGTTGGAGACAGAGTGGCATTTCTTTTTTTACAGCCAGAATAGACTAGGCCAAGCAGGTGAGAGTTGGTTCAAGTAAAGAGACGACAGGGCTAAATCCATAGCCCTTTTAGTTTTAAGTCAGATCAGTAGGTACCCTCAGGGGGGGAGGAGCTAAATAAGCTTGTGGTTCGGAGAAGAGAATGGCAGCGAGGCAGGCTTGAATAGATTTTTCTAATTCACCTATCGACTTCGAGCCCAAACTGTCAAGAAGACAATACTAGCAGAAGGACATTATTGTGAGGCACTTTGAAGGTGCTCAGATTGTCTTTGCATATTGACCTCCATTGTCCAGGTCCAGGTTATTGACAGACGAATCCTGGAGATTAAACTGGCCCTGACTATCGATTGGGTATTTTGCCTGAATCATTCCCATTTCAGAAGGGGATCATTTGTACTGTATACCCCCACTAATCTGTCTGACCTACTAATCTTCAAGCCATTTCTGTCATTCTCTTTGTTTAGTTCTCCTTTGTTTAGTGTTTATTAATTCATTAGAACAACTTCACCTGCAGTCCAACTTTGGGAGCTCTGGTTTTTCTTGATAGCAATGTGCACTACAGAGCAATGTGCCACCGAATGTGTGTCCGACATTGCGATACACATGCCAATTATATATTGATAATTAAGCATCCAAACAACCCCCTTCCATAGTCATTAGGTTTGATTAGAACAAGTATTAGCTTGGCGTGGTTGGTCCGATATGCTGCATTTGGAAAGAACGGGGTTGGGTGTGTGGTGAGGAGAGGGGGGCACGCAGACACATTGGTGTCATTGCCTGGCATTGCAATCCTACAGGGAGACACTGTGCCGTTCTGTTGCTGTTGTGAACGGGTGTCTGCGAAGGCTGGCGCTAATCCAGACTGGATATGCTGAGCTTCTTTTAAACCAAGATGAAAGAACAAAGGCGGAAACGGGGAAATGTAAACTTTAAAAGGGCCTGGCTTAGGGAGTGTTTGATGGTGTGGAAGCTCAAAGAAATGGATGCAAATCCATTAGTGTGTTCTGTTTTCACAGCCATAAATATACTTAAGGGGTTTAAATAGGAGAGACGTGTTAAACGTGTGGAAATCTGTTTTGATAACATTATTCATAATGGTGGCTTTGCGCTGTGTGAATTAATAACACTTCATTTACAGATGGAAGAAAGCTGGCATGGTATTTCCAGTTAAAGAGATTAATTTTTAAAGACCTAATTGACAGGCTGGGGTTAGGCAGGATAAGCAACAGACTACAGTATAAGGCTGCAGCTGCAAAGTCAAGGTGACTGCAATACTCGGGAAGAAAAAAAAAAAGGCTTTCAACAAGCAGAATAGAGAGCAGAGAGGGAGGGAGTGAAGAGAATTAGTCCTCAAGCACTTTTTCCTCCGCCCCCCATTCTTCCTCTCTTTATTAGGAATGATTTACTTTCTCAGTGAAAGGATATAAAAGCTCGACTATAGCAGCGTAATTATTGCAGAGTGAAAATTTAAAGGTTTGACTCGCAATGTCCTCAAGTTAGCCTGCAGACAGGCAGACGATAAGAGCGGCTGTGTTCGACACCGGCAGCATCCAATTGGTTGTGCTTTACGAGCTTTGCCAAAGGAACGGCACACACACAGCACTTGGGCTCGGCGAGTCTGTAAACATGATGGACTGTGGCAAACTACTAGGGCTGGTGTTTACCTTGGCAGAGCCTGGCCCTGGCATGTCGGCGGCGTCACTTAATTACTGTTTACATGTAAATATTAAATTATACAAACAAAACCCCGCAGAATGCATCCCGAAAATTAAAAAAATAAATACAGAAACACATATTCGGGGTCAACCTTATCTGTCCGCAACAGTTGCTGTTGAGCGAATATGAATCGTTTTGAATCGCAAATTTGCAGCATTGTACATATTATTCATAATAGTTTAATGCTGTTGTCCAAGGGCATTCAGGTAAATATGTTCCCGTTAATCTGCATAATAGCAGATGCTCAGATATGTAAAATGCATCTTGTGTTCTCGAAAAAAAAACAAAAAGGGAGGGGAGGGGGATTATTATTATTATTATACTTTTGCTCGGAAGTGTTTTAGCAGGATAAAAGAGATAAAGGACAGTGATCTTGAATGAGTTCAGCCAAGACAAGAAAGGTGATTGATTTGATTACAGACCTGTTTTTATTTTTATTTTTTGACATCCCATATACTGTAGCAAAACGCTGGTGCCTACTGTGCATCTCTGGTATGGCTGAGTAAAGCACTTGTTCATTTGCAGTGAAGGGTAACATGAAACAGGCCTCAGCCCCTCTGATGGACAGGGAGATTTCACCTTCGCCAGTGAATGATAATGCATTATTAAATTTGCCTCTCTGCTCACTAGATACACTTAGCTGACCACAGCATATTTATCTCCCCATCCGAGGCTCACGTCTTGGCAGGAGAAAGCATTCTGTCACTTTTGAGGCATTTCAAAGATTAAAAAGAACCTCTCTCTTTTCAACGTCCCTAAAAGCAACCCACCTCCACCCTCCATCCTACACCTTTTTTCTTCTTTTTTTTTTTTGCAGTGAAATGTGATTAGCAGGAGACGGTGTCACGCAATGGAACATTCATGAGCGGGAGAACAAATATCCAAATGAACTCCTGTGTCCTGGAGGAATAGCCCCCTCTTTGCACCATCAGCAATCTCTCTCACGTGAACTGGGGCAAATTTGATTGATCCTCTATTGAATTATTTTTTTGCACTCTTTCATTTCAACGGGACACACTGACAAGTTGTTTGATCATAATGCATTATTGTCTGCCAAGTCACATTTCAGGGCTGTGATGGCTAATGATCTTGCCTTCCTGACTTGGGGAAAAGTCAGGTAGTCAGCATGTGTTTGAAGCACGCAATGCCAAGGACATCGAGAAGCCTGAACAAAAAAAACAAAAAAACACACCGTGCATTAAAGTCAGAAAAGATGAAGTGAAGGGGTTTACAGTACACGGAGCATGTTCAAACTTTTAATGATACTGTATGATCGCATCAATGTCAGTGAAATATTTACACCGACAGAGAAAGTTTTGACCCAAAGTCCCCTACCGTTTTATCATTGCAGCTGTATATGCAAAAAAAAAAAAAAGACACTACCGTAATTTCCGGACTATAAGCTGCTACTTTTTTCACACACTTTGAACCTCGCGGCTTATACAGTACAATGTTGCGGCTAATTTATGGATTTTTTGGGGGGGAAAGGCTAACGAGCTTCATGCCGCCAAAACATTTAGCCTCATCACACCTGAGCGCTCACATAGCTGTCCAATACAGGGGGTCCCCAACTTACGAGCGAGTTCCGTTACTATGAGTATCTCGTAAGACGAAAATCTCGTACGTCGGAACACGAAACACGTGTTCTCGTAAGTCCGGATTTTCGGTCGTAAATCGGAAAGTGTATGCTAGCGCTACTACAAACACTCATTTTTCATCACAAATGTTCATACTAGTTCATAAACATGCTCAGAAACTTGTTTCCAAACAGTTAGCTAACACACTTTCATCTAAAAACACATAAAAGTGCTGTATTTTTTGTATGTTCTTTACAAATTTACTGCTCGTTCGCCAGCTCGTAAGTCCGGAACCTCGTATGTAAGAGCGCTCGTAAATCGGGGACTACCTGTACATGTCTCTCTTGGGGGGTGGAGGTTTTCATGCCTCATTGAGACTACATGTATAAATAAAGTTTTTTTTTTTTTATCTGACCAATGAAATGATCAAACAGGGCTAATGTATTTTATTTTTTTAACCAGCTTTGTTACAGATACTGTTCTGAAAATTAACCATTCAGGACATGATAAATAAATAAAAATGTTTAATACAAAAACGACTGGACTTTATTTGTAACAGAAGACGTTTCGCTCTTCACCCGAGGAGCTTTCTCAATTCAAAGACAATGGGCCTCATGCAAGAACATGTTCGTATTTTTATCCTAAATTTCTCTTACTTTTGTTCGTACGAAGCGTTCGTACGAACATGCCACGTCAGATTCAACAAACTCTTCTATCCTCAGGAAAAGTGTGTAAATGAGCTGCGTACGTATGATGAATTCCACCTGTTCTATCCACCTGCGCGTGCACGCGGAGAGGTTATTTACATAATTCCCACCCCTCAAAACACCATATAAGGCTACGTTTCCTGCCTCAGAGAGCAGGAAGTGTCCGTTCATACAAATGACAGCGAAAAGTAAAAAGGAGAACTTTACGGGTGCGGAGATTGAAGTTCTGCTCTCCGAGATCGAGAAAAGAAAATCTGTCCTTTTTAGCAGCGTCACTCATGGGATTAAAGGACCAGCTAAAGCCAAAGAATGTTTGTTTATAATAAATGTGGACCTTAAAATATATGCACGTCCTGGTGGCGCAACTGGGAACGCATAGTGCCGTTAGCTGCTCCTAACCTTATCTAGACCTTGTGGGTTCGATTCCCACAAGGTATGACTATTTTTTTTCCTTCTTTCTTTAGATTATTTATTCATTCCAGATTAAAAAAAACTTTATGCTTTATTTCTTGTTGTATTGTAAATAGTTTTCTTGTGTTTTTTAAATCTGGAATGAATTAAAAGAAAAAAAAAACGTTGTCCCATGTGGGAATTGAACCCATAAGGTTCGGAACGACGAGCCAACGCTCATCTCACTGAGCTATCGGAGCTCTATGACTGCAACAGGAGGAGGTCAAGGTAAAGTCTGCGTTACCGAGACAAATTAAACTTAAATTAATTCATAATTTAAGTTGGTTTTAGTTTGAGATCTTCATATTAATATTGTAGTGTTAGAAAACGGCATTGATAACAAATTGATTTTAATTTAAATATTTTAATCCGTTAGTCATTATTACATTTAAAATTATAATTCTAATTCAAACAGAATAACCTATTGTCAAAAATAATTATGGTGCGTGATTTCTTTGGACTCAAAATATTTTCTGAATAACGAAATATAAAGTTATTAGTGAAGAAAATCCGTCTGGATAACAGCAGACTGACTGCTCGTAAAATATACGACAGGTCTGGACCACTCGTAAATTTTGTTCGTATCTGAAAAAAATCTTAGGATACGAAAACATTGTTGAATGCCACATATGCTCCTAAATCACTCGTACGCACAATTTAAGAACAAATCTGTGCGTACGAACGGTTCTTGCATGAGGCCCAATGAGTGTGGGGTTCAGGTTATAAAGGCACCTTTAACCTGAACTCCACACTCACTGCTCTTTGAATTGAAAACGCTCTTCGTATATGAAGAGCGAAACGTCTTCTGTTACAAATAAAGTGCAGTTGTTTTTGTATTGAATGTTTTTTGAATTAGCCATTTACTGTACGTATTTGTGTATGTTGCAGTAAATATTTAATAAAGTTTAAAAAAAATATTTCTGTGTAAATAATTCATGTTAGAATGTAGACACCCGCAACTTAAAGACAAGTGCAGCCTATATACTGTATGTACACTTTTTTTTTTCTTTTTAAATTGAGCGGGCACGGCTTATATTCAGATGCGCTCAAAAGTCCAGAACTTTGGGTAAACAACAACACAACTACTGGAGTTCACTTTTTTTGTCTTTTTCATCCTTTTCTTTTAAACCATATACTATATGAGCCCATCAGTGTCCATAGGTTTATATGCTCAAAGCTCATTATTCAAACCGTGCACTGGGACTGCAGTAAGTGCATCAGCTGGGCATCGACAGGCAGCTTCCTGGCAAAGAAAATGATCTTCGTCCACCAGCGGTACCGCACGTCAGAGGGTGCTCAGTTGATAGCAGGTATGAAAAGATGCACCTCTAGGTGACATAATACCCCACAGCTTTCCATTTGTGCTTTGGAGTATATGCTATAAAAGCATGTCTTGTTGTGTCAACAAGTACATCTAACATTTACAAGGGAAGGGCCAATATCACATTACCAATGATTAATCTGCTTTTAAAATATGGTTTATGGAATCAGCTCATACTGTAGTTGCCTCTGACTGTCCTGTCAGGCCTTTTAGCTCGTTGTAAAACAAACTGCGCTGCTTTCATCTTAGTGAATGGCTTTTTTTGTGTGTGTGTGTGTGAGAACAACTCTTGAACTTTGGCATACGCAGAGTGCATATGGCTTGTGTTTCAAACACCCTTTTTTTTACCCCGAGGAAATAAAGTAATATCCCAATGTTTGATGTCCAAAGTGAGTTTACTGCCAAGGGCTTCCGAACTCTTCTTAATCCCTCCCTCAGTTTGTCAGCTACCTGCTGTTTCACGAGACAGAGGTTTGTCGGAAGCCACCGCTGGACTTTCTGCAGTTCAGTCACATGTGAAGCAACTTTGAATTGTACAGTCCTCACACAAAAACGTCTGATCTTACTTTCATTTTAAGTTTGGTAAAATTTGGACAAAAAAAAAATACGCCACCAAAGTTCAAATAAAAGTCCCTCTCCAATAACGGACAAGGAAAACACCATCTGTTTATCCTGCACTGGGTGACGAGTTTTAAAACCGTTTCTTTTTTAAATGACAACAAACAGCCTTTCTCTTTCATCATGAGAACCGACATAAAAAAAAAAAGAAAGGAGACACGTTCATAGGACGTGCGTGATGAGACATTATAGCGTCTATCTCGGAGGTGTCTGGCTATTTAAATGGTCTCCACACGAGCCAGGACGCCGCATCCTTCCTCCGCACCCACCGAGCCTGCTTCCAAGAGTGCATTGCAAGAGATTAATTTAATGCTCTGCCAGGATCATAAAGATCAAACAAGTGGAGAGATATCATTAAACCACCAGAATGTTATCTCATTTATCTAAACAAACTGATGCGACGAACAAGCCTAATTAAAAAGCTCACCATAAACAACGTGGTGCGTAGCGAGGCCCTTTTCCCACTTTAACAATGGCAACGCGCGTGTTTTATTAATCTAATGCATCGTGTATCATATCATTACAGTTCAATATTTCTATCATTAATTTTATTCCCTTCACTTAAAGCTTTTATTGGAATTACTTTGGTTATTAGTTTGTTCTAATGTATTGGTTACCTCTGTATCTTTGCAGCAACAATCTCTCTTATCTTGCTGCATAAACCTGTGCATGTTATTCAAATTGCCTCATTTATTATGATAGCTTCCTCATGTAAATTGTGCTGACTGCTCGCCCTTGCACAGTCCTCATTAGACTAATGAAAACCTTCAAACGAAAAAACTAAACAACCTGCCAAATAAAGGTCTGGGGTTATTATGAAAATTACAACTGTTGGAGCTGGGAGAAGCTCTCTTCATTAATTCATGCTCAGCAAATTGGTAACTAATTTAGTTGCACTCCTCTGCATTAATGGGTTATTTTATAAAAATGTTTTCCACAGCCAGAGACCTCTGGCGCGCACTCTGGAGAGCTCAGAATCCTAATCAAGTCCGATGACATATTAGGAATCGACAATCTCAAAGATAATACAGCATGCGTTCGCCGGTAGTCGCACTTAGGTCAACCAGTTGGAACTGCCCAGGGATCGCCGTGTCTTTTTATTTCATATTGTTTTAATATTGGAAAGGAATTAGAGTTGATTATCTAAGCATGGAGGAGGCACTTGGGTTGAGATTTGAGGAAACGTTCAGCTGATTTTAAATCTGCTATGTGTTTGTGTGAAGCTTTGCACTTGAACACACTCCCGTCGTGGCACACATGCACAGTTAGACCGCTTGTGACCCAGAAATTTAGCTCATGATCCTGCTAATTATTACTATTCACTGCTTCGCACCCTGCGTGTGAAGGTCTAACACTGATCTTCACATGTTCGTGGCCATCAGGGAGCGTGCAGCCTAACGATTTCCATGGTGGGTTCATATCATTATCAGCCTGAGCCCTGCATCACACACAGACCAACAGAGAATACAAAAATCTATGATTTGCTTTGTGCTTGTATTTAATACTCAATGATTTCTGACTGGGTATCATTGTTCTTCTGATTGTTTTTTTTTTTAAACAACGGATATTGATGAAATAGCACAAACAATTAATTGAACCAAAGCAGCTGACAGCGAGATTTTGATTAAACATTTCCAAGAACTTTCTTCTTCAAGGTTCAGAAAGATGTTAGCAAACAAAGCTTAGTATTACATTTTAATCTGACGTATCTGGTTTTAATGCTCTTAGATGATGAGTGAGTGTTTGCCTTTCAGTCTGTTAGCATAATATTTAGTAAACCCCTTGATAGATTATAATGACTTTCTCTCAAAGTGATCAGTAGATGTTCATCTACAACTGATTAACTTCTGGAATTATCCAACATCAAGACAGCTTCCACCTTAGCAGACACAACAATGGCTATACTGTAATTTGATCAGTTTTACTGATTTTACAGGTTTTTCAATATGAGAATCATCCTCATCAGATACTCATAAAACACTAACAGATCACACAAGTTATTTGTTTAAAACTTAACATGCAGTCTCTAAAATAAATGCTACTTTTTCATTTACTATAATAAAAGAAGAAAAATAACCTTTTGAGCAAATTATTGAATAATCTCAAATGTAATTTCCAATGATGATAGTCATTTATTGTTCAGAGTTTTTCCAGCCAGTTGCATTGAACAACTTAAATGTTATACTGAATAATATTTTATTACTGTGTGTATATATATATATATATAATCTTTGCACAATAAAAATGTAGATTAACACTGAGCCCCTTAGATTATTATTATTCATTAGCTAATTTTATACAAAGTATTAACTGTTAGCATAGAAAATCCAATAATTCTCAGTCAGGTGACCTGACTGAGAATTATTGGATTTGATACCTGGATGATTGAGCATGAACTTTGTTAGTAAAGAAAATGTATTTTTTTTTTAAAAGCTCAACATTTATAATTCTGTATTCAAGACCTAAAACCTGTATTATGAAAATGAAATGGTTTTTGAAAAAGAAAGCCTCATAATGTTTAGTTACAAACCACATGTAAAACACAGATGGGGCAACCACTGTACAGTATTTGTTGTTTACAGTACAACTGTTTTTACCAGTGTGCTGTCTGTTTTAAGTAAAATGAGATGGGTGTAAAATAAAATTTACAACCACTCAGTGAATAATTTAAATAATATGACCATAACAGTTTTCACCAGGCTCATGTCCTGTTCATTTCTGCTGCAAAGCTGAACATTTTAACTCTGAGAACCATCTTGACCTGAATGAAGCCCCTAGTGGCCATTAGCGGGAACTGCAGCCTTTGGAAATTTGCTTTATCTTTTCAGCCCCAGAAGTTGTTGGATTTTGTTAAACTAGATGTCAAAACAAAATCAAAATAATTTAATTAAACTCTTTAACTTCTAATAGTACATTAAACAAATGTGGGTTATTATCTGTTTGGTACATTAGCTCTTTGTCAGCCCTGTTGTTGGTATTGATTTCTGTTTCACCTGCTCAGAAATATTTAGTGTACAGAATTATTTCAGTCACTTTTATGTAAAGTCTGCGATTAATGTTTGAGTCCTATCACATTTTGACTCACCTTTGTCAGCGTGCATCCTCTTTGCTTCATGGCTCATGTCGTGGGCCAGGTCTCCCTCTTTAGGACCAGGTGCCATGTTGGGGGACAGGCCTAGCAGGACCTGGTTCATCGACAGGCCGTTGTGGTGTGCTGCTGCAAGAAAGACAGCAACATCATGCATCATTTCTCTTCTCATTATTGTCTGTACAGCTCATTTAACTTTTTCCATATTTTTTTTCCACGTGTTTGCAATAAAAACCCAGAACAGCTTACGTATCCTGTCTGAGGAGCTTTCTGTGTGGGCCGGGGAGCTAGACACGCTGCTGCTGCGGTGGGACGACAGGTGACTGCCTGGCCTCCTGTTGTCTTCTAAGGAGGGAGCAGGGGAGGGACTGTCCGGCACACGTTCCTGCAACCCCAGCAGCAACAAACGCCAAACACCCAAAATACTGTAAACATCTGATACAAACTGAAGAGGAAGGAGAAATGTTCAGAGTTAAAATTTACCTTTATAACAGAGGTGACCATTCTGCAGGGCAGACTCTGACCCTGTGCTGCAGCAGCCATGTTTGCGATGGTGCTGAGGTGGTTCATCTGGCTCATTGCCATGGTGACAGAGGCTGGGGGAAGGCTGACTGGGATCAGGGGGTGTGGCATCATCATGAAGGGGAGTTCCAGGCCTGAGACACACAAGGAGGTTGTTGGTTATTCAATGATGCGTATTATGGAGCGAGATCCTCACAGGGGAAACTTGTGAGGCTCTGGCAGAAAACTAGAAACCTGCTGGTGTTAAATTCATCTGGCATGCCCTTTATATAGTGCTGTAAGACTGCTTTCTAAAAAGAATAGATTAATTAAAGCTAATTGGATAGCTTTCCATGTTAACATTATAAGCATGAATATTTTAATGCACATGTTAATAATATATACCACTGCAATAACAATAAAGGGAATTCGGCTGATATTTATATAAACACCCATCTGCAATAAATATACAGTACATCAATAATTCTACAATGAATAAAAAATGGCACATTATGGATAATTGTCTCAATATTAACACAGAAAAAAATATTCCATGAAAACAAGGCCAATCTTGGAAGCCATTACCCAAATGACTAGTTAAATGTCCTATAACAAACAAGCATTGTTAGACTACAGTGTGGCAATGACTTTGGGCTAATTATAGCAGCTCATAATCAAGAGCAGTGCAAGCAAAAGAAGACTGAGAATGAAGAGTTTAGGCCTCATTATGAAAAGGAGTTTCCTTGTGGAAATTTCCTGTGGTGGCCCGGATAGAGGCACTTCAACCACGTCCGCGCGGTGGACGCACGCGCGCACGGAGCTGCGTTTTCCCCGGCGAGCGAAGACGCGAGGAGAACAACCTGAAGCAGCTGACCTGCGCTCCGTGGCCTGTATGGAGACCAATTGATGCCAAAACTCCAGCTGCATGCTCAACTCCAGTATGGCAGCTAAATCGTGTCAAAACTCCAGCTGCTGGTCCAACAAGATTCGCTTTATTAAATGTGAGGTCTCTGACAAACAAATCTTTCATTATGAATGACTTTTTCTGCTCAAACAAACTGGACTTCATGTTCCTCACAGAAACTTGGCTTCCTCCTGGTGAGTTATCTGTTTTCTCTGAACTTTTGCCGGTGGATTGTACATTTTTTAACTCGCCCAGATTGTCTGGAAGGGGTGGAGGAGTTTTGGCTGTTTTTAAGAAACTTTGGAACTGTAGACTGTTACAGGCAGCAGCTTTTCAGACTTTCGAATTGCTGCATTTTGAACTGGGCCGCTCCAACCCCCTCCTGTGTGCTGTGATCTACAGATCACCTAAAACCACCAGAGGCTTCATCAGTGAACTCTCGGACTTCCTGACTGGAATATTCTTGAAATACGATAGGGTATTACTTTTAGGAGATTTCAATTTGCATGTCTGTTGCCCTGATAAGCCATTAGTTAATGACTTTTTAAACCTGATACACTCTTTCAACCTGGTACAAAATGTTGTTGGTCCAACCCACCAGCAGGGTCACACGCTCGATCTAGTTCTGTCTCATGGTCTGTCAGTGGTTAATCTGATGATTGGGGATGCTACTGTTTCTGATCACAAACCCATCTCATTTGAAATATCTCTCACACGTGTGTCTAAATCTCCTGCTCCAGCCAAAAGCTGCCGCATTTTTAACCCTTCAACCGCTGCACTTTTTTCTTCTGCTTTCACCTCCACTACTGTTACAGCCCCTGAAGCATCTCCCTGTGTCAGCACACAGGAGCTGCTCAGTAGCCACAATGAGACCTGCACTGAGATCCTGGACATTGTGGCCCCACTAAAAGTCAGGCAACCAAAGCTGGCAAAATACCCATGGATAAATGAGACCACCAGGGCAGCGAGACGTCTCTGCAGGCGTGCAGAACGCAAATGGAAAAAAGATAAGCTCCAGGTTTCTTTCATTTTGCTAAAAACATGTTTAAATAACTACCAGGCCACCGTCAAATCAGAAAAAAACAAATACTTCTCCCACATCATCACCTCCAACAGACACAACCCCCGCATTCTTTTTAACACAGTAAATTCCATTCTCAATGTTCCTCTATCAGCCAACATGGAGGCCCCTGTTGACTCCTGTAACAGATTCAGCAAATTCTTTGTTGAAAAGGTTGAGCTGATTAGGTCCTCCATCCCCCACTCTGCAGTAGACACCTCTCCCATTGTTCCTTGCACAGCAAACTTCAGGCAATTCAAACCCATCTCACTCCCATTGTTAAACAAAGCTGTTGGTCACATGAAACCTTCAGGATCCCCCGCTGATCCCATCCCCCCATCATTGTTCAAACAGGTTCTGCCATCGCTGGGGCCCTCTGTTCTTAATATTCTGAATAGTAGCATTGCTACAAGCGTGGTCCCGGATGCCTTCAAACATGCAGTTGTCACTCCGTTATTGAAGAAACCTAGCCTTGACCCTTCCGCCTGCGCAAATTACAGACCAATATCAAGACTCCCCTTTCTGTCCAAAATCCTCGAAAAACTTATTTCTATTCAGTTAAATCAGTTCTTAACTGAAAACAAAGTCTTTGAGGTTTTTCAGTCCGGTTTCAAACAACTTCACAGCACGGAAACAGCTTTGGTCAGGGTTTTCAACGATATTCTTGTATCAAATGACTCTGGTCAGTTTGTGGTACTTGTACTCCTTGACCTTACCGCTGCTTTTGATACCGTCGATCACGGTATCCTCTTATCTCGGCTCGAACACTGGGTCGGGATCACAGGTGCTGCATTAGACTGGTTCCGCTCATACCTTGCTGACAGAAGTTTCTGTGTTAAGGTCGGGAACAGTGTATCCCCTTCAATGTCTCTTTCCTGCGGGGTCCCACAAGGCTCTATTCTCGGTCCACTTCTTTTCACGCTCTACATGCTCCCACTGGGGACCATCCTAAGAAAACATGGAATTTCGTTCCACTGTTACGCAGATGATTGCCAGATATATCTGCCACTGAAACCAGCAAATACAGGCTCCCTCCACTCTCTCCTAAAGTGTCTGGACGACATTAAGACTTGGATGGCTTCAAACTTCCTAAGTTTTAATGACCAGAAGACTGAAGTCATCATCTTCAGCCCTAGCTCAGCTGCCGCCTCTGATCACATAAACTTGGACTCCCTCCAGCCCTATCTCAAAAACTCTGTAAAAAATCTTGGGATGGTTTTCGACTCAGACCTTAAGTTCGATAAACAAATCAGCTCCGTTCTCCAGAAGAGTTTCTTCCAGCTGCGGCAGGTTGCTAAGCTCAAGCCGGTGCTGTCCAGATCTGATCTTGAGACCCTAATCCATGCGTTCATCACAACCCGCCTGGATTATTGTAATGCACTGTATGCTGGGATCAGCGAGGCCTCCTTTACACGCCTTCAGCTCGTGCAAAATGCAGCAGCTCGGCTTTTAACCGGTACTCGTAGGTATGAGCACATCACACCTGTTCTCTCCTCCCTGCACTGGCTCCCCGTGCGAACTCGAGTCGACTTTAAAATCCTGTTGCTGACCTACAAATGCCTAAATGGCCTCGCTCCCCTCTACCTCTCCGAGCTGCTGGAACCATATGTTCCATCGCGGGCCCTGAGATCATCTGATCAGATGCTCTTGGCGGTCCCAAAAACACGTCTGAAGCTCCGTGGAGATCGAGCGTTTTCAGTCACCGCCCCCAAACTCTGGAACAACCTCCCCCCCAACATTAGACAGGCCTCCTCCCTTCTCATGTTCAAATCCCTGTTAAAAACCCATCTGTTCTCTCTGGTGTTTCATACGGTGTGAGCTGTCGTAGTGTATATATATATATTTATTTTTATTTTTTTTTTTTTTTTTTTTTTTTATTTTAATTTGTTCTTATACATTTTTATGTACTTTTACTACTGTAAATAATTGTTACTATTGGTGTGTGTTACTGTTTCTGTACATTTTTAAACTTTTATGCTGTGTGTGTGAAGCACCTTGGTAACAGTTTATCTGTTTTAAGCTGTGCTATAGAAATAAAATTGACTTGACTTGACTTGACTTTTCTTTTTTAAATGTGCACAAATTATTCCATTTCAGCATAAGAGATATCTTACAAATGTTCTAAATTATTCAATTGCAGCCTGGCAATGGTGGACTAATTGGAAAAACTGAAGACATTAGCAGACTGGAAATGTAAAGAATGTCCAATAAAGATGCCATTGAGGGGGGTGTGTGTAGCAGATAGTCAAACAGTGGCCCTGCGCCATGCTTCTGAATGCCTTAATGAAAACAAGGCAACTTTCAAAGGACAAGAGCGCAGACAGAAGGTCAAAGCTAGGTGTCTGTACCTCCCTCCGCAACCATTTCACCCCTTCCCCCCCACCCCTACGCTCTGTGGGGACTTTGAACTGGCAGGATCAAAAGTGACTGGAAACATTTTGGTCTCGTTCCTCCGCCACTCAGATGCCTTTTCACAAATGCTTTCAAGAAACCCTCATACAGTAGATGCTACCGGATCTGATTGAGCCTCGGTGTTGATTTCTTTATGTCACTTTTTTCTTCCCCTCTCTTTCTTGGCAGCCTGATTCAAGGTAAAAAAAAAAAGTATAAAAGAAAAAGAGGGAGAGTAAAAAAAAGATGGCACACTACTATCCACAAAACAACTCCACTCCTCTTTTCTTGCCAAACATCAGTAGCCAAAGGGCAAGGAGATCTGCATGGCAGAGCCTCTAAAGAGAAGGACACTGGTTGAAAATGAAAGGACATG
>JBBPBX010049867.1:0-18854 GCA_038048925.1 Garcialebias charrua | reverse complement strand
AAGTAATACAAAGTATTTACTAATTGTGGAATAAAAAATAAAATTTAGTGATTCAATTTAAATATTTGTATAAAGATGATAAAATAGTAACCTAAATGAAGTATTGTTTTAATCTAATTTGCTTTGTGTTTTCTTCAGACTCCATGGAGCTTCATGCTGACTATCAGTGTCTACAGGACTGTGCGGTGTACAAGAAGCTGATTTTCTTTCTGTCTCCAGTTGTTTCCATTGTCGTCGCTCTACTTTTCTCTGTTTTGCTGTATCTGATTTGTCAGAAAACAGGTATGGCCATCTTATTTCCTCATGTAGTTGTGTTGAATGGATTTTTCTGAGCTTGACTTACTTTAGATATTTTTAATGTTTAAAATTCAACATCTTTTTTATTTTTGAACTTTAATTTTCTAGCAGATGAAAAGCACTGTGGCGTACCAGTAGAACAACAGGTAAAATAATATCTGTTTTGTATTAACAAAAATTGCACGCCTCATGTTAGAGTTACAAGTTTGATTGAAAACAGTCTGCTTGTTTTTTCTCATGTCTGTCTGCAACATAACATCTCAAAAAACCCTTTGGTTTTTATTCTGAATAATATTTGTTCAATCTTAGGGTGAATCTGTGTTTGTTGCTGCCCATGAAGACCATCAACTATCACTGAGTACTATCAAGGGACTGAAGAAGAGATCTGAATTCAGCACATACTCTACTGTCAAATACGGCTCAAATGTTGGGATTTAATTTATGTGATAACCATAAAAATTGTCAGGGTGTATTTTTTTTCTTCATAATTTGTTTTTCCTTACAACATTGAACTAAAAAAGGTTCTCCTTTCACAGAATTGTACAGATTTCAGTCATTTTTTATTGTCTGATTAATTTGTTTTGATGGAAGTTGCTTTTAATTGCTGAGTTTCTAATGTTCTAAATCAGAACTATTTTCTAACAATGTTTTAGTTTTACACATCAGTTAATACTGAAGCCAAATCTTGCACAATTATTAAATGTATTAAAAATGAGCTAATTATACAAGCTTTGAAGCCTCATTGACCATTCTCAACGTGCTATGTACAAAATGCTAAAATATTTATTTTCCAGCTCTCCTGCCTCCTGTGCGTCATGCAGGCTCCATTCTGTTGTGTTTTCTAAAGCAAGAATGCATCTCTTGTCAAGGTTTGCTGTGAGAAACCAAAGATGCAGACTGTCACAAAGACTGTAGTACAATAAAGGTCATTATCGAAGATTGTGTTGCCAAGTCAAAATCCAAGATAACCACCGCCATATACAGTATAATGTATGTAAAGGGCCACCCTGATTGTTTGAGAAAACTCTGCTTATTTTTATATTGCTTAAAATAAATAGTTTCCTCTAATGATTGGGGTGATGTTTAAGGTGGCCGAAGATTAATGTATGGTGGCCAAGGCCACCGCTCGTTAACCCCTTTGCACCTGGTTGTGGAAAAAATACTCCCTCCATTCAGCAGTATTCATCACTCCGCATGGCTTGGGACAAGAAAACACACACACACACAATGTAACTCTTACCACTTGAATATCTTGAATCAAAAATGTTAGTTCACTTGCATTCCTTGTCCAATTCCAGACCAGAAAAACACTCTTATAGCAAATTACAAACATTAACTAATCAAATCCATCAGTGATGGGGATCAACAGCATGTAACTTGTCAGCTTAGAAGTTTGGAAAAGAGAACTGAATTAAAAAAAAAAACATTTCACTTTTGATTCTGGTCAAAAGAATTCTGGTCCTCCATCCGGCGTCTCAGGGGGGGGAAAGCAGTAGGCGACCAACACCATTTATGGTGGGGATGGCGTGCTGTTGACCTCAACACAGGATGTTGTGAGTCGGTGGGCGGAATACTTCGAAGACCTCCTCAATCCTACTGGCACGTCTTCCACTGAGGAAGCGGAGCCTGGGGACTTTGGGTCGGGCTCTCCAATCTCTGGTGCTGAGGTCACCGAGGTGGTTAAAAAGCTCCGCGGTGGCAAGGCTCCGGGGGTGGATGAGATTCGCCCTGAGTTCCTTAGGGCTCTGGATGTTGTGGGGTTGTGTTGGCTTACGCGACTCTGCAATATCGCGTGGACATCGGGGGTAGTTCCCTTGGATTGGCAGACTGGGGTGGTGGTTCCCCTATTCAAAAAGGGGGACCGTAGGGTGTGTTCCAACTATAGGGGGATCACACTCTTAAGCCTCCCTGGTAAGGTCTATTCAGGGGTTCTGGAGAGGAGGGTCCGTCGGATAGTCGAACCTCGGATTCAGGAGGAGCAATGTGGTTTTCGTGCTGGTCGTGGAACACTGGACCAGCTCTACACCCTCAGCAGGGTCCTGGAGGGTGCGTGGGAGTTTGCCCAACCAGTTTACATGTGCTTTGTGGACTTGGAAAAGGCATTCGACCGCGTCCCTCGGGGGGTTCTGTGGGGGGTACTCCGGGAGTATGGGGTACCAGGCCCTTTGATATGGGCTGTTAGGTCCCTGTACGACCAGTGTCAGAGCTTGGTCCGCATTGCCGGCAGTAAGTCAGGCTCGTTTCCAGTGAGAGTTGGACTCTGCCAAGGTTGCCCTTTGTCACCGATTCTGTTCATAACTTTTATGGACAGAATTTCTAGGCGCAGCCAAGGTGTTGAGAGGATCCGTTTTGGTGACCTTAGAATCGCTTCTCTGTTTTTTGCAGATGATGTGGTCCTATTGGCTTCATCAGATCGTGATCTACAGCTTTCGCTGGAGCGGTTTGCAGCCGAGTGTGATGCGGCCGGGATGAGGATCAGTTCCTCCAAATCCGAGGCCATGGTCTTGAGCCGGAAAAGGGTAGCATGCCCTCTCCGGGTCGGGGAGGAGGTCCTGCCCCAAGTGGAGGAGTTTAAGTATCTCGGGTCTTGTTCACGAATGAGGGAAAACTGGAGCGTGAGATCGATAGGCGGATAGGTGCAGCATCCGCAGTGAAGCGGGCGCTGTACCGGTCTGTCGTGGTGAAGAGAGAGCTGAGTCGAAAGGCAAAGCTCTCAATTTACCGATCGATCTACGTTCCCACCCTCATCTATGGTCATGAGCTTTGGGTTGTGACCGAAAGAACGAGATCTCGGATACAAGCGGCTGAAATGAGTTTTCTCCGCAGGGTGTCTGGACTCTCCCTTAGAGATAGGGTGAGAAGCTCAGTCATCCGGGAGGGACTCGGAGTAGAGCCGCTGCTTCTCCACATCGAGAGGAGCCAGTTGAGGTGGCTCGGGCATCTGGTTAGGATGCCTCCTGGACGCCTCCCTGGTGAGGTGTTCCGGGCATGTCCCACCGGGAGGAGACCCAGAGGAAGACCCAGGACACGCTGGAGGGACTATGTTTCTCGGCTGGCCTGGGAACGCCTTGGGATTCCCCCAGAGGAGCTGCTCCAAGTGGCTGGGGAGAGGGAAGTCTGGGCCTCCCTACTTAGGCTGCTACCCCCGCGACACGACCCCGGATAAGCGGACGAAAATGGATGGATGGATAATAATTCACTTTGAATATTCAGGTGTGTGTCTTTTCTCCTTTAACGGATTCTTAACATCATCAAAGCAAGACTGGATCAACTGAAACAGCAGTGAAAAGAAAATGGTTATTTTCCTGAAGTTCCTGTCAGAACACAACAAATAAAGACTTGACTAAATCTTTTGTTATAGAAGTGTAATTACTAATGTACAAGGAGGTTCAGGAGTCTGAGGAGGAGGGTGAAAAAGGAGGAATGTTTCAGCATGAGCAGGGAGTACAAAAAAATCAGGATGAGTCTTGAAGAGTCGGGATGAGCGAGAATCAAATCATAGGTTCCAAACATAAAAAGGTCCATGTTTCAAAGTGACTTAATTGTCATTTGCATCACATGTGGTACATGAGGTGGAACAAAATTGTGTACTCAAGGTCCCAGTTACATCCAAAAATATAATGTATAAAAAAGGCCAAACACTCACCATGGTGACTTTATTAACCTGACACAGAGTCATGGTAACCTCAGTTTTTGTGGCAGCTGTCTGATGAGAATAATTCGCTGCAGATGTGACTGTTGGCAGAAGGAGGGCAACAGCAGCACCTACTGGAAGAAACTCAAAACTACAAGAACCTGCACACCACCTGAGAAAAGGAGGGATGGACAGATAAAGGGAGAGGGGTAAATGAATAGAAGAGGAAGAAATATCCTTTGGACAGTTGAGACCTTGGAGTGTTCAGTTTTGTGTTCCTTGAGAAAGAAAACAGTTTTAACCTTGCTGAGTTGTGCCTTTTTAGGGCTCCACAGCTACATAGCCTCAGCACATTGACCTCTTCACATTGAACGGTCTTACATTGACGTTTAGACATTATACTGAGTCTCAGTCTACAGTTGATTTTTGTTTATTAGACATATGTTGATACACAAATTGTAGAATTTAGCATTGGACAGCTTATTACAAACAAAAACATGTGAAGTGCCGTTCTTTTGTAATGGAAGGCTTTCACCTGATGAGAGCAGTGAAAGAACTCTTTTGCATGTTTCTCCATAGTCTACAAATATAAAAGTTCAGACAAGTGATTTTAAATCATAGGAGTATCATAATAATAGAACGGATCCTTAACACCTAACCCAAGCACTACATTATGCACAAATTCATTCATTCATTCAACCTTTATTTAGACAGGTTAATCCCATTGAGCCTCAAGGACTCATTTACAGGAGAGACCTGAAATCACATACTAAAGTCAAACTTTAGCATATTTTTTTAAAAACTACACTGATCATCTGCTGGAAGCATCTATCATCATCCACTAGACACGATTTGGTGGATTTAGTGGAACTCTCAAAAGGTGTTCATTAAATGTACATCTACAGTAATCAACAGCTGGACTTTAGTATTAAACTTAACATAAAAAATAATGAACACCAAATGAATTTAACGTACAAAAACTGACATATTAAAAAAAATTATTCTGATGATACTGGATTCTTATACAGTTCAGTATTTGTGGTTTGACTCCCATCACTCTCTGGAGCACAAGTTAGGAGTCATCAGGACAGAGTGGACAGTGTCCCCACTAACTCAGGAGCCAGGCAGAAGAAGAAATCTCACACAAGACAGGCCATAGAGCAAATATCCTAACTGGACCTTCCTGAAAGCAGAGAAGAAACCCAAACAGGACTCCAGCCAGCCATCGGGTGAAAAGAAGGAACCCAGACCCAGACCAGTGGTCATTCCATTTGTGGGAGTTTCAGAGAAATTGTGATGTTTATTTTCTAAACACAACGTCCCAGTGGCTTTTAAACCTCAAAATACATTACGGCAAAGACTGGTTCATCCCAAAGATCCAGTCCCCCGGCACAAACAGAGTAATATTGTGTATGCTGTTCAGTGTCAGGAGGGCTGTGATCAGTCTTACATCGGGGAAACTAAACAGCCACTGGCCAAAAGGATGGCCCAGCACAGAAGATCAACATCATCAGGTCAGGACTCTGTGGTCTACACTCATCTCCAGGCCAGCGGTCACTCTTTCAGGATGAAGATGTTCACATCCTTGATAGAGAGGAACGATGGTTTGAGAGAGGAGTAAAGGAGGCCATCTTTGTGAAAAGAAACCGTCCATCATTAAACAGAGGTGGAGGCCTCCGGGTTCAACTGTCCCCCTTTTACAATGCTGTTATTTATTTTATTTAAACCTTCCTGTGGTCTTCGGGTCAAAATGACCCACCACTATGTTAAAACCCTCCAAAAAATCCACTAAATGCTTTTTTTTTTTTACTTGAAATTTTATGACTTTTCCTAGATTGGCCCCAACAGTAGAAAAAGTGAAATTTTGTTTTTATTCACATTTCCATGTAAGCTGTACAAAAAAAAGGTACAAAGGTGGTTTTTGGGTCAAAATGACCCGTGAGGCAAGTAGAGTTGAAATCCAGGTCACAGAGTTATTTACAAACCACAGAATGTTGCAATGTTTTTTAGATGTGTCTCAGATCAATCAGTAGCAGAAGTAAACAAGGCAAATCAGATGGTGTTCTCACAGAATTCAGAATACCACCTGTTTATTTCCAGAGCTTATAAAGGTTCTGCAGATAACAGGACCCCAAATTCTGTCTGTGCTGAAGCCATGAGTGTGCGTTATAACATTGAAGAGGCTCTAGAGCTGATTTTCTCAGATGTCCAGCAAGACAACTCTGATTCAGAAGAGGAAGTGGAGGATGTATCCGAAGAAGAAGATAGGGAGGAATACAACACAGAGCATGATGAATCATCTTCAGAAGAAGAAAACCCTGAAGCTGAAAGAGAGACTTACCTTTCAAAAACTGGCAAAAAACATGGTCCTCAGCAGCATATGACCAACATGGCAGGCATGCAGAACAAAACATCATAAAGAGATGACCCCAGGACCCACAAGGTATGCCGTTTCTCATGCCCATGATATTGTCTCAACATTCTACCTGTTTAACACCAGCAATAGAAAATATAATCATGGGGATGACAAATATGGAGGGTTTTCGCAAATATGGAGACAGCTGGAAAAAGATGGATGAGATTGACCTGCAAGCCTACCGGTACTTAGGGCTGCTAATCTTAGCAGGTGTATACAGGTCCCGAGTTGAGGCTGCAGCTAGCCTATGGGATGCAGAGAGTGGAAGGCCAATTTTTCGAGCCACAAATGCCACTCAAACTCTTTCACACCTACTCAAGACTGCTACAATTTGATGACCGTGAGTCAAGACCAGCAAGACGTGTGACAGACAAATTTGCAGCCATAAGAGAGGTATGGGACAAGTGGGTGGAGCGGCTGCCATACCTCTACAATCCAGGGTCTGATGTAACAGTGGATGAGCAACTGGTTCCATTTAGAGGTAATCTGTTTCCATATTTGCAATAAAAGTGATTTTCACTATTTGATTTCTTTGACTGTTTTCTGTCACACTGAAACTATTGTCTTTTGTCCAACGGTCGTTGTCCTTTCCGGCAGTATATGCCCAGCAAGCCAGCAAAATATGGGATCAAGTCATGGGTGGCTTGTGATGCCAAGTCAAGCTATGCTTGGAAAATGCAAGTCTATACTGGGAAGCCGACCATTGGATGCCCAGAGAAAAACCAGGGGATGCGAGTTGTGCTTGATGTGACAGAGGGACTGAGGGGTCACAATGTGACATGTGACAATTTCTTCACCTCTTATGAACTTGGACAGCAGCTCCTGAAGAAGAAGATCACCATGGTTGGTACAGTTCGAAAGAACGAGCCTGAGCTCCCACCTGCACTGCTTGCGTCAAAGGAGAGAGAGGTCTTTTCATCAAAGTTTGCCTTTACGTCCACCACCACTCTAGTTTCCTACCTCCCAAAGAAAATCAAGAATGTAGTTCTTCTGAGCACACTGCATACAGACGGTGACATTAACGATCCTGAGGACAGGAAGCCAATCATCATCCTAGACTACAACCGCAACAAAGGAGGTGTGGCCAACTTAGATAAGGTGAGTGGAACATATAGCTGCAGAAGAATGACTGCCCGCTGGCCCCTGGTCATCTTCCACAACATCATTGATGTTTCCTCCTTCAATGCCTTTGTGATTCTGAGAGCGATCAACCCAACATGGATGTCTCGTAAGCAGAACAAGAGGAGGGTGTTCCTGGAGCAGCTAGGAAAGGCACTTGTAACTCCACTCATTGAAAGAAGGAAGCATGTCCTCCACACAGAAGCCTCAGCAGCAGTTGTGAAAGCTATTCAGAGTGCAGGAGCTCCTGATGAACCTGAGGATCCAGCTAACACAGCCACCTCCCCAGCTAGGGCAAGTAAGAGGAAGCAATGTCCGTTCTGCCCTCAAAAGAAGGACTGTAAAACATATACTGTCTGCTGCAGGTGTAAGAAATATATCTGCAAAGGCTGTGCACTTGCTGCCCTACATGTGCTAATTAGTTGAATGTGTTATGTTATTTTTCATATTTTTATATTGTACGTGGTCTTAAATTGTTCACTGGAGAAAAAAGAAACAGAGTCATTGGGATGAATAAAAAATGCATTCAAAACTCCTTTTTGCAATTTTCTTTTATTTTCCTAAGCTACAGAAATTGAAGTGAAGAGGAAAAACTCAGGTATTCACACATTTTGTGGTGAATGACAATATACAAGATGAAATTTGGTGTTTAAAATTCAATTAAGGTGCTTATATTGGGGGTTTAGTGAAGACGGGTCATTATGACCCGGAGGACACAGGGTGTTTACAGAAAATGAGGACAACAGGAGGGCCATAACCAAATCCCATTTAGATCACATATCTCTTTTGCAAGGGATGCCTGGAGGCAGCCTAGCATACAAGTCCATGCAAGCACGAGAAGAACATGCAAACTCCACACAGAAAGACCCCAGGTCCAACCGGGAATTGAACCCAGGACCTTCTGTGAGGCAACAGTGCTAGCCACTGAGCTGTCGTGCCTTGCTAGTATCACTTAGCTCTCTGTGGATAGCAAGCTGCCATCAGGACACTAACGATCAGTTGTTAAGCTGATGGGCCTCCATTATCATGTGAACAGCTATTTTTTATGTCACCAGCAAACTGGTTGATCCACTAAAGAGAAGGTTCTATTTATAAGACTAGTGCAGTTCCTCAGACTAACAAAGACTTTTGGATGACAGACGAAACGTTTCAACAATTTTTCATTTATTTTTTAATCCGTCCAGATGACCTGACTTAAATTTGTTAGATTTTTATACCTGGATTATTGAGCATGCATCAGGACGTTACACAGTTTATGTTTATGATGGTTTTGAATAGATGGCTTCCTGTGCTGCTGCAGAGCAAAACACAATGCACATGCACATGTATACTTTATGTTTATGTGTACCGTACAAGCTAACTGGGTTTTTTAAGGTTGACCAAGCCCTTGGAGTTTCACAGAACAGAAACTGTTGTGGTTTTAACAGTTCTCTTTTCATGCATGATGATGCAGAGGGCTTGAAATGAAAGCTGCAAACCTCAAATCTTCTGCGTACCGTTTGTCCTCAGATGCACACAAGCACCAACATGAAAAAGATGCTTGCAGAAACAAGCAGCCATATCTAACTTTTTCAGAAAAAAAAAATAAAAAAATAATGTGATTTGGAAAATGAAGGTCATGCACTACAGTTTTTCTTTTTGGCACAATTTCTGTGAAGTACTTTTACTGTTTACAACCCCCTCTCACACTGTTAGCATTATTACTTGACATTATGGGCCACAGTATCTTGGTGGTCAGTGTCATGGTCTTGTAATCCTGAGGTTGTGAGTTCGAGCTCAGGTTGAGTCAGGAAGAGCCTCTGGTGTAAAACTAATTGCTAAATCTTTCATGCAAGATTTCTCGCTGTGGCAACCTCTGAAGAGGGAGCAGCTAAATAAAAATAGTTGAAATTTCCTCAAAGACAAGTAGCAGTCACCACTCCAGATGTGATGGTCCTGTGAGTGTGACATAAACAACTGGGATTTGCTGGTGATGGGCATAAATCATTTTGGACTTGTTTGAAATAGCTATCATTTTGGCAACTTAACATTTAGGTAATAAAGCAAGGTCACACACATGCAAAATTCAACCAAGTATTTAAAAGAGAGAGAAAAGAACTACTAAAAAAATGGTTTGAATCTCATGGTCTGTGTTAAAACATGAAAGCCTGTTGGATGTGGATGGTGGCCAGTAGAATCCTCTGTGTCCCAGAACCTCAGTGTTTGCTCAGCCGGTGTATTTAAAGTAAAAGAACCCATGTTGACGCCTTTGTTAGAGTTTACGAGTGATGCAATAGTAGTGTGTGTATGTGTTTTTTGTTGTTGTTTTTTTGTCATGTAAAAAGAGGAAAACAAACTTGATGAACAAACTCACACAAACTAAAAACCCACACTCAGATTTAAGTCTAATGTACGGTAATGTGGTGAGTTACAAAACCATGTAATCTGGTAAAAAAAAAAAACTATAGCCAAAGCAACTCTTGAAAAGTTTCTATAAAGCACAAATATGTAAAGATGGTTCTGAAATTATACTGAATCTGTTCATGTGGCCACAAGCACAACTTTCTGAAGGTAGTGGTTGAATGTTTATGAGACAAAAAAAGATTGATGGTAAAATCTACATTTAGTCTCAGCCCATTTGTTTGGTAAAACTCACAGGAAACCCACACTGACACACACCTCCTCACACATCAACAGAGGTTAACATGCAGACAAAGTGAGCTTGTAGAAAGTGCAGTTGTACTGTTTATAGGTAACTTCACACTTTAAGAACAGAGATCATACTGAGAAAAACTCAAACTGCAATGAAAGAATCATCTCTGAAGAGATGAAAACCACCCATCGGTTGCATTGAAAAAGTTTAAACAAAGTTCAGAATGACTCCAAATGTTATTTACTTCTAGATGTGCATCCAGTGATTCCTCAAAAATCTGCCCAGTGGTCCATAAGATATTTTACTAACAAAAAATAAAAAATGCATGCACACATGTGCACACACCAATACATCATAAACAAATTACAGTAATTAATTAATTAATTTAAGGTCTGGTGTTCCTTGACACTGATTGTGCAATATGTCCACAAAGACAGGTTTCTTATTAAGCCACCTTTGGTCCATCGCACATGAACCATCCCAACCAACCAGATCCTTTGATGGTGTATGGACACGCATATTTCAGAACCAGGAGAGTGATAGCAGTGTTGTTGGTTAGAATGGGGTGCTGCAACACCCCCGCAGTCTTTCAGTCAATTCACACAATACTGTACAGCAATGTGTGTGGGGTTGGGAACCATCTCAGACCTGGCTTGAAAGTCTTGTGTGAAAATGGCTGTAGAAAGTTGTTTGTACTGCCTTACAGTTCATGAATCTATGAAACAAAAGTTCAAAGTAAGCTTTCACAACAAACATATACATGTGGTAAAAATCTCACGACACCCACAATAATGAAAAAGCCCCTCAAACACCAAATGAGTTGAAAACGCTTGCAGCTCGAAGTTGCAGATTAGATCATTGTCTTCTATAGATCATTGTGTTGAGAACAAGCATGCTAAGAAAAATGGAAAGTTGGACTACAATGTATTGTGATGATAAAATGTAATTGTGGTAAGCACTAGGTATCAGTACTGACTTTGTTGTACAATTAGTCAGACAGGAGTTAAAGAAGACAAGTTGAAGAACTTTGTTAAAAGGTGTGTTGCAGGGTGTGCTACACAAAGTAAAATGTTTGTTGAATAAACAAGTACAATAAAATTATCAAGGGTGAACTGGAGTCACCTGGTTAATTGGGATTGGGGTGCAAGTCTGCCTGTGGCGCACTTCTGAGTCTGAGGCATTTCCAACTTCACGTTTTTAATACCATTATTGCTGTAAACATAGAGGAACCCAGAATGCAAGTTGGTGTAATTTCCCCAAAACCACACTGCTTCCCAATTCTTCCTATGGCCCCGTCCTCCTGCAGCATCACAGTTGTCATTGTTCCACACTTATTCACAGCTTTACACAGCTATTGATTTGTATGTTTGCACCTTATCGATCTCGGGATTCATTACAGGTGAGTTTTCTGAATTGCTTTGGTGATCTGACATTATTTTCATCTTGGCGAAAATAGAAGTGCCCCTTAGACAGTTCACACACTTTCTATACACCTCAGATGTCTGTGCACCTCGCAGGTGTGCGCTCCTTGACATGTATTTATATTTACATGTGACAAAGAAATAAATCCAATTCAATTCAGTTTATTTATATAGTGCCAAGTCACAACAGAAGTAATTTCAGAGAACTGAACAGAAAAATTCATCTATATAAAAATAATCATTTAACATTATTTATCTGAGGAGCAGACTGATTTGAGTTTAACTCCATTGCAGAGCTCTCATCTTGAGCAAGAATGAAGCTGACAGTGGAAAGGAAAAACACCCTCATGAGGAAGAAACCTTTAGCTTAACCAGACTCAGGACAAGCAACCATCTGCTGGGTTTGAGAGGAACAGATGCACAATGGCAGGACACGAATCACATGTTAAGATAAAAATAGTATCAAATGAAAACCATTCAAATTTAGCAAAGCATTTAAGGAACTGAGGTCAATTTGTCCTCTAGTAGCCTAAGCTTAAGACAGCATGAAAAGCCAACCCTAACTATAGGATTTATCAAAAAGGAAAGTCTTAAAACTGGACAATGTGTCAGCCTCAAGGACAGAAACTGGAAGTTGGTTCAGAGTCAGAGAGAATCTTTATTGTCATTTGCACCGCATGTGGTACATGTGATGAAATGAGATTATGTACACATGGTCCCAGTTACATCCAACAATAAAATGTAAGAGAAAAACAGTAATAACATCTAGGATATAACTAAGAAAAACATCAACTAGAAATACACTAAGCCCTAATGTAATAGAAAAACATCATTACAAACAGCAGCACGAACACGAGTCTGTATGAGCAGATGGTCACAGATGAACACAGCAACAAGAAAACAGATCAGCATCAGCATGATGTGATATTTTGCAGTGATTATTCTTATTATTTATTTATTCATGAGTCTAACAGCCTCAGGGTAGAAGCTGTTCCTCAGTCTAGTGGTTCTACATTTGATGCTCCTCAACCTCCGTCCTGAGGGGAGTGGGGCAAAGAGTGTGTGTGCTGGGTGAGTGGGGTCTTTCATGATGCAGGTGGCTCTTTTCCTGCATCTGGAGGTGTAAATGTCTGTGATGGTGGGGAGACTGACTCCAACAGACTTCTGTGCAGCCTTCACCACTCTCTGTAGAGCTTTTCTTTCTGCAACTGTGCAGCCTCCATGCCACACGTTGATGCTGGAGCACAGGATGCTCTCCACTGCACACCTGTAGAAGGAGGTGAGGACTGGGCTGCTCAGACCAGCTCGTCTCAGCCGTCTGAGGAAGTAGAGTCTCTGATGACCTTTCTTGATCAGGCTGGTGGTGTTGTTGCTCCAGCTGAGGTTATCATTCATGTGTACACCCAAGTACTTGTAGCTGGAGACCACTTCCACTGCAGATCCACTTATGTTCAGTGGGGTGTGGGTGTGTTTGTTCCTTCTGAAGTCCACAATCATCTCCTTTGTCTTCTTCACATTCATGTGAAGGTTATTCTCTTTGCACCAGCTCTCCAGGTGTTCCACCTCCTGCTGTAGCTGGACTCATCATTGTTTGTGATGCATCCCACCACAGCTGTATCATCTGCAAACTTTACAATATGACAGCCTGGATGGGTAGCTGCACAATCATATGTGAGCAGAGTGAACAGAAGAGGGCTCAGCACACATCCTTGAGGAGAGCCAGTGCTGAGGGTAATGGTGGAGGAGGAGAAGTTGTGGATCTTCACGGATTGAGGTCTGTTTGTTAAGAAATCTAGTACCCAGTTGCAAATGGAGGGGCTTAGTCCAAGTGTGGATAGTTTGTCCATCAGAGTTTGGGGGATCATTGTGTTGAAGGCAGATGTGAAGTCCACATAGAGCATACGGACGTAGGAGTCCTTCTGATCCAGGTGGGTGAGATTAGTATGGACCACAGAAGAGATGGCGTCCTCTGTTGATCGGTTCTCACAGTACGCATACTGATGAGGGTCCTCGTTGATGTTGATGGTTGTCTAGATGTGGGTCATGACCAGTTTCTCAAAGCATTTTGCGACTATCGGGGTGAGGGCCACCGGTCTATAGTCATTCAGACCAGTCACTGTGGAGCTCTTTGGGACTGGGATGATGGTGGCGGTCTTCAGGCAGGTGGGAACTGTTTCCAGGGCAAGTGAGGTGTTGAAGATGTCAGCCAGCACCTCACAGAGCTGATCCGCACATTCCTTCAGAACTTTCCCGGGGATGTTGTCCGGTCCAGTTGCTTTATGAGGGTTGATCCTTCTGAGACTACCTCTCACTTCTGCTACGGTCACACTGAGGTGCACTTCATCTGGTGGTGAGGTGAGTCTGGTGCTGGGTTGTCTGTTTGGGTCTTCAAAGCGTGCATAAAACTTGTTGAGGGCATCAGGCAGAGATGGGTCTTTGGGGCATTGTTTGCTCCTGCCTTTATAATCAGTTATGCATTTGATGCCCCTCCACATGCTCCGTGGGTCTTGTGAGGTGAACTGACCCTCGATCCTCTGTGCATATGTGGCCTTGGCAAGTTTTTGTTCTGAATGAATTTCAGCTACACCCACATCTCCTCACCTCCTTCTACAGGTGTGCAGTGGAGAGCACCCTGTGCTCCAGCATCACCGTGTGGCATGGAGGCTGCACAGCTGCAGAAAGAAAATATTTGCAGAGAGTGGTGAAGGCTGCACAGAGGTCTGTCGGAGTCAGTCTCCACACCATTACAGACATCTACACCTCCAGATGCAGGAAAAGGGCCACCTGCATCATGAAGGACCCTACTCACCCAGCACACACTTTTTGCTGCGCTCCCCTCAGGAAGGAGGTTGATGAACATTAAGTGCATAACCATTAGACTGAGGAACAGCTTCTACCCTGAGGTTGTTAGACTCTGAAAATCTAACCAGGATAATCACTGTGAAAAATCACATCATGTTGCTGCTGATCTGTTTCATGTTGCTGCTGATCTGTTTCATGTTGCTGCTGATCTGTTTCATGTTGCTGCTGATCTGTTTCATGTTGCTGCTGATCTGTTTCATGTTGCTGCTGATCTGTTTCATGTTGCTGCTGATCTGTTTCATGTTGCTGCTGATCTGTTTCATGTTGCTGCTGATCTGTTTCATGTTGCTGCTGATCTGTTTCATGTTGCTGCTGATCTGTTTCATGTTGCTGCTGATCTGTTTCATGTTGCTGCTGATCTGTTTCATGTTGCTGCTGATCTGTTTCATGTTGCTGCTGATCTGTTTCATGTTGCTGCTGATCTGTTTCATGTTGCTGCTGATCTGTTTCATGTTGCTGTGTTCATTCATACTCACCTGCTCACAAGACTCATGTTTGTGCTGCTGTTTGACATATTGTTTTTATTGTTTTCATGCTATTAGTGCTTAGTGTATTGATGTTTTTCTCATTTCATATCTTAGATCTTATTACTGTTTTTCTTTTACATTTTATTGTTGAATGTAGCTGGACCCAGTGTACATAAGTTTGTTCCACCAGATGTACCACATTTTCTGCGAATGGC
Organism: Garcialebias charrua; assembly: GCA_038048925.1. Classification (NCBI taxonomy): domain Eukaryota; kingdom Metazoa; phylum Chordata; class Actinopteri; order Cyprinodontiformes; family Rivulidae; genus Garcialebias; species Garcialebias charrua. Next base: position 3,791 of record JBBPBX010049867.1, on the reverse strand, counting down.
AATAAAGAATCTCTGACTCTGACTTAAACCTGTTTATCATCCACTCAAGACAATAGTTCTTGTTTTTTTATTTAAATTATTTATTTTTGGTTGTTCCATTTTTCAGGGGTCGCCCCAGTGAACTAATTTGTACAAAGACATGACAATTGCTTTTAAGTCCTTCCTGACACAACCACAGACCACTGAGCTACCACAGCCTTCTGTGTGGAGCAGATAGTAGAGGTTAAGGACCTTGCTCAAGGGCTCAGACTTGGGCAAATGAGGGTGGAGGCAGGTGTAGGTGTTTCACTTTTCTCACCCACATTTTGATATTGTTTGTCTGGGGAGTTGAACCGGCAACCTTCAGATCACAGGCCTACATTATCTAACCTCTGCACACCATTTACCTAATAGTTTTTATTGTAGCACCTTATTTACCGAATCCAAACTATCAGAAGATACATATATAGTTGTATCATCTGCATATACAGTTATGAATGCCTTATGTGTCATTATTCATGCCTGGATCCCCCTCAGTTTCTGTTTATTTCGTCTTGTTCAATCCTGCACCGCCTATCACCCGTCTCCAGCTCCTGTCACACTCACTCAGCAATCTGCACTCATCTGCTGCAACCTGTCTGTGCAATCACCACTCACCTGCCACACCTGCTCAGCTCACTTCTTAAGCTCCACTCTCATGCCGGGTACCGACCAAATGCGTTTCGGGCAGCGGAAGCGGACGTTTTACATTGAAAGTATATGTGGAGACGCATAGAGGCGCGTCGAATCGTGAAGCGGCGCGTTTTGAGTGTTTGAAGCGGCGCGGCAGCGCGCGGCAGTTCATTTCCGCGCACGCGACGCAGCCGAAGCGTCGAGCAGCGTCGAGCCGCCAATGTTCGCCTAGTTGACCTTTGGTTGCTCGACGCCGCTCGATGCGTCGCAGCAACCAATCGGGAGAGACTCTGCTATGTGATGACGCAACAACAACGGGACTTTTTTTGGACTTTTTAAACTTACCCCATCGAGCCTCCATGAAGAAACCAGCCTCCGGTAAGAAACTTGGCATTTTTACAGTTGCTGCTGTCCGCTCGAGCGTACGATCACCCCAAACATAAAAAAACGTTTTAATCTCAACAAAGGCTTTTGGAGCTGCAGTTCGGCTCGTAGAAAACCCACTCAAGTAGTAACGAGGCTCACGTGCAGCTGATTTTATCTGCCCGGTGTGCATGAAACGGACAACCCGAGCGGAAAAGGAGCCAGACCCCTCCTCTGCCTCCTCCCAATGCGCATCATCAGACGCGTCTTCAGTGGCTTCAGTGTGAACAGTGACAAGCGGCCAAAAGGGGACGCAGGAGCGTTTCGACGCGTTTGGTGGGTACCCGGCATCACTCTCTTCAGTTATTGAAAGTTATCCGATTATTGAAAGCTCTCCAGCCAGTAAATTCTCCAGCATTCTCCTCGACCTTGTTTTCTGATCTTGAACTCTGCATCGTCTCCTGACTCTTTGCTTTTGCCTTGCCCCTGACTGGACACTTCTACAATTTTCTGACCACGGTAAAGCGACCCTTGCTTGCTCTCTCTCGACCACGTTTTTTGGATCACCCTTCTCGGCACTTTTTGCTCTGCTTGTGTTTGTCTTCCTGGCCCTTGACTCCCTGCTACCATCACTGGACCACGAGATCTGGACATCACTTCATCCTGCATTCCTGCTGCAGATTTCTCTGCATGAGTGACTTCACCCAATCCACAGCACCTCTTCCTGCCCTGATACCTATTGAAGGTTTGTGACTGTTTTAATTTAACCATCGCTTTGCAAACCTCACGGGCAATCACTAACCTGTCTCTCCTGTTAATAGATTGGATCCCCATCTGGACCCAAGCCTCCACCAGAAGTGGTTACAAAAATAAAAACTTTAAACTACGCCTGAGTTCTGGTGCTGTTTTTTTATCCTTTAACCGGCCCGTTACATTATGCAATGCATTTTGAATGTCATTTACAAAAAATACTATAAAGCAGAGGGCCTAAGCATGGACCTAAGAATGGCCTAAGAATGGAATTCCACATGCAAGGTGACAAAGTTTAAACAGGAACTCGTGAAGCCGATGGCTGATTTTTAAACCATAAGCTGGTAGCTTCATAAACTCATGAACAATATCAAAGGCTGAACTGAAATCAAGAAACACAAACACTACCAATCGTTTTCTATCAATCTTTCTTAACCAGTCATCAGTAAGAGCTGCCGGTGCTGAACATGGAGAGTAACTTTCTTCATAAGCATGCTGAACATCTGACTGAATATAGCGTTAAATATGTTTAACCACTCCATCCAACATCTTACTCAAGACAGGAAAGATGCCTGTGGACCAGCTATCTTTATCTTGCAGTGGTTCTCTGGGAATTTTAAACATTGGAAAAACTTTTTAAATTTCCTACAAATCTGGATAAACCCATTTATTAAAACAAAAATTCCCATAAAACATTTATCTATGAAGTTAGCGAAGAGTTTAAGAAGTATTCCAACTGTAATTTGCAAGCTTCCAAAAACTGGTAGTATTTTATCCTTCATTATTTTATTTTTAATGATTTCATGTGATAGTTTATCATTAACTAGGGACATCTCATCTCTGATTTTAGTTACTTTACCTAGGTAGTAATTATTGATGTAGTCTGATGTTCCAAAAAGGTTGGTAATAACTCTCAATCAACTGAACACATGAAGACCTTTTACTTTACCTCTGTAAGAATTATGAGGAGGTCAATATTAATACTGACCTCTTTATCTTAATTAATTTACTTATTCAGATTGAATAGTAAATGTTCACGGATTCTGTTCTTTTTCAGTTTACCCAATATTTCTGTGGTCTTTATGATGGATAAATAAACAGAGCCATTAAGTGACAAAGACGTTAACTTAGTTTGATATGTCAAAGAGACACTATCATTTATTTAAAATAAATCAACTAAATTAACACCATTACACTTGATTGACATGATTTCACTTTCTTTCAAATTAATACGTCAGCACACTTGAATCATAACACAACAGACATAAATATTGGATGTTAACATATTTAGTCTGTGGGCTCTTCAGCTTAAAATAGTTTCCAGCTTAGATAGAGAGGGAAAGATTTAGGAGGAGAAATTTATGGAGGAAGAAAAGTTAAGAGTCAGGGAGTTATCTTGATGTGTTTTAACCAGAAACATGGCAGTTCTCCGGCCGATTAAAGCTACACGTTGGTACCCTTGGCAAAGCATTTGACGACTTGTTACCTCGTGAAGATGGTCAGTCTCCCTCGGTCCAGTTTGGTCAGTTCGTTTACCATTCTCAGCGTCTCCAGACGTGCGCCTTGACTCGAACCGAAAGTAACGGCAGCTCCTGGTGTTGTTTCCAAGATAAGACGTTCCTTAAAGGAATGTCAATAAAGTGAAGCTTTTCACAGCTGGAAATTGATTTATAACAGGCATGTTATAAATCTTTTAACTGAATGACGAGTCCTTAGCGTGTGACTGGTGTTCATTCAGCTCTTTGGGGAACCTCATCATGGAATTGAGGTCCTCAGCAAACTCCAAGGAAAACAGGAAGTCAGAGCTCTTTTAAGGCTAACTTGACCTAGAAAGACGTAGCTCTTTCTCCTTCGGTCTGTTAGGCCAGGAGCCACTGAGAGGAGGCATAAGTTAGATTAAAAATGTCAGAAAGGATAAGAAAGTTAGTTTAAGACGCCAGTCTCATGATACAGCAGATTTAGAACTTTCTTAACTCATTACCAACATTGTTGTATGAATAAACAAACGCCATCAGAGCATAACATAT
>JBBPBX010049866.1:0-16281 GCA_038048925.1 Garcialebias charrua | reverse complement strand
ATATTATTATTTTTTTTTTTTTTCAGCACATGGGTTCTTTGAAGCTCAGAGAACAGAATCAACATACATGTGGGTTTCAGGGTCGCATTGAATTATAACACCCTCACGAGTATCAACAGACACCTCTTCTCCCAAGGCACTGCAGTGCAAGCGTACTTCATTGTGCAGAAACAGCTCTATCCGTTTAATTACCCTCCTCTGAGGCATCAACACATCTCAACTGCCACCCCCACCTCTCATGAATTAATGATGCACATCTCTAGTTGTTATTAGTAAGCTGCACTGGGAAGCGGACAGGTCGAACTTCATTAGAAATTCAGCTAAAAAAAGTGGAGGTTGTTATTGTTCTTCACTGTAGTGACTATTAACCAAATATACTCATGCAGTTGTTTCTCCAAGGTGTGCAGTACTTGGGGAACAGTTGCATACAGTACTCTTAAACCTAGCAGGAATAGAAATGATCTGTTGGACAAAAGTTACCATATATGGTATGTTGTGAATGAAGACTGGAAAAACAGTAGTTAAAATACGTTTTATAGGTTTTCCAAAAAAAAAAATATGTATCCGTAAGTTTTTGTATAGTGGCTATTGCCTCTGCTTTCAGTTTTGGTCTTGCTTCCCTTAAGCTAGTATCTAACTTGGCTGTAACTATTGGTGACAAATTATTAAAGATATTTGTGAGGGAGTTTTAAGAATGCTTCAAAATATTCATGAGGGCTGTCACTTTCCTCACAGGAGGTACATAGTCTTACACTTGAAGGGTTTTTAAATATGCTTGAAAAAAGTTGGGATCAGCAGAAAGTGGGGAATTTTGTGGAGGGTATGAGGGAATTAAAAATACCCCCTGTCCATCTGTCTATGCATGTTGTTAGTGCAATAACTTGAAAAATAAGCAACAGGCCAAATTCTCTTTTGGTGTGTGGCTACATCAGACGCTTCTGACGTGGTCTCTGGTTCAGAGGTGGCTTGACTTGAGAGATGTGACATTTATAGCTCATGTCTTGGATTCATGTGCATAGTGCATGGTGCATGGGGCATTAGTTTATGGAACTTTATCACAGCACTCTAATTTTTGAGACACTGAGTTTTGGGCTTTTTTTTAAATCTGTGAGCCACAAAAAAAAAAAAAAATCAAAAAGCTTTTTTTTTAAATACCAAAAACGTGCTCATCTGCTCATACAGACTCATGTTCGTGCTGCTGTTTGAAGTAATGATTTTATGCTATTAGTGCCTAGTGTATTTTTAGATTATGTTTTTCTTAGTTCATATCTTAGATCTTATTACTGTTTTTATTTTACATTTTATTGTTGGATGTAACTGAGACCCTGTGTACATACGGTAATCTCGTTTCATCACATGTACCACATGTGGTGCGAATGACAATAAAGAATCACTGACTCTCTCTGACTCTGACCATTAAGAAATAACAAATGTGTAAAAACAAATAAAGTGTAGCACTAATCCAGCTGACCAGCAGTAATTTCAACTACAACCTAAACCATTAAAAAAATGGGCTGAGTAATTGATTAAAACTCAAACATAGAAAGAAACTCAAAGTTATGCACCACAACTCATGTTCCCTGAAGGAAGGGAATGAGGTGCAACACTATTGCTATGGGAATTGTGCCCCCGCACGATTACCTGAAGGAATACACTCACACCTTTACGGCAGTGGGCGTCAGCGTCACCCCAGAGGCCCCGCCCCCTGGGTACTTAAGACGCTAGCGCCCATCCAAACGGTCTCCAAGTGCACTTCACCGAGCTTTGGCATTGAAAAGGGCCAACTGTGTTGCACCTCGTTCCCTTCCTTCAGGGAACATGAGTTATGGTGCATAACTTTCAGTTCCCTTTATCAGTCAGGTTCACTCGGTGCAACACTATTGCTATGGGAACGTAATTCATTCACGCCCTTGAAATGCTCAGTAAAATGCATGCTTGTGAGAACTTCGGCCTTTATACGTTAGGCGTTTTGGCTGCTCTCTACTGTGTGTTAGAGAGCACAGCCTGAGAAAAACGTCACATGCAGAAACATTCAACAATAATGTTTTTGCCAAACGTGTTTGTGGAACTCCAGCTTGCAGCAGCACAGATGTCTGCAACTGGTACGCCCTCAGAAGAGGGACCACGAGGAATTCACGCCTCGAGAGGGGCGTGTGCCCCAGAGGGCACCTGCTGACCTTTGCTGCTGAAAACGCCCCTCTTATGGCCTCAGTCACTCAATGTGAGAGGCACTGTTTTGACAGGGCTCTGCCAGCGGCTGGAGTGGCAAAACATACAAACAGCTGGTTTGCTTCCCCCAATCAGCAGTTCTCTTTTATTTTATTATTATATATATTTTTTTTTTTACACCCAAGGCCTTGACGGGGCAGAGTGCTCTTAGCCTCCTTCGTCCCTCAGATAATGTGGGAGGGGGAGGGAATGATAAAAGCTCAACGTCCAAACTTCTGGTATTTAAAGTTGGCACCATTGAGACATATGCAGGGTTTATACACAGGGTGACCTTTGACCCCTCAGGGGCAGACCTTGTACACATTGGGTGCACAGATAATTGTGAAGGCCCCTTATACGTTTAGCTGAGCAGAGATCCAAGAGTGGATCAGTTCCATAAGATGGCAAAGTCATCTTAACGTTACTCAGAAGTTTTAATGGAGACTCACATAGAGCATTCAGGACTAACTGAGGAACCCAGTCCGGAGCCAGAGTCCTGTTGGGGGGTCTCCACCTCAGTAGGCTCTTCATGAAACGTATCATGAGAGGACGTGCACCGAGAGTTTCACCCGCCCAGCCTTTGTGGCACGCCGAAATGGCTAACAAAACACATTCATGGTGGAAAAGGAGCTGCCTTTTTCCCGCAGGCCCTGAAAAAGGGGCAAGGGGCTGGGCCAAGTCACAGGAGTATAACATCATATTCCTTTCCATATGCCCAGCTTCAAAAACATGCCGTTTACGAGCGCAGAGAGACTAAGTTGACTTAGCTCTCACCTCCTGTGTGGCGTTTAGACGTAGCCGGTCAGGCCTGAGGCCTTCAACCTGTTCTCTTCAGCGGCCAAGCTGAAAGTTGCCACAGTTCTGGACCTGGGTGGAGAAGCTGCCCATGTGCTTGAGTTAGCAGGTCCCTGTGAGAGGGCAGCTGTCATATGGTGTCCCTGACAGCATTGAAATCAACTCCGGGAACCACGGTTTCTGTGGCCACCTGAGGGCTATTAATATCAGGGCGAGGGCTCCCCTGCGTACACGTTCCAGCGTCACCTGAATTAGAGGGACGGGTGGAAAAGCGTAATACAGCACCCCTGCTGGCTAGTCATGAGCCAGGGCATCTTTTCCCAGCGGTGCGTCTGTCTCCTTTAGAGATAAGTACAGGTTGCAGTGTGAGCTGGTCTTGCATGCGAACAGGTCGACGGAGGCTCTCCCGTACCATGACCAGAACTGGTCCACGACCCATGGGTCCAGTCTCCATTCTGAGGCTAACAGAGGCCCTCTTGAGAGGGTGTCTGCTCTGTGGTTTAGTTCGCCCGGGATATGAGTCGCCCTGAGCGACAGTAATCTTGGGGCACACCACGTGAGCAACTTTTGTGTCAGACCAAGGAGGGCTCGGGACCTTGTCCCCCCTTCCCTGTTGATGAAGGACACCATTGTCCTGTTGTCTGATTTCACTAGGACATGCTGTCCTGCGATCAGTCTTTTTCCAAAAAAGTATTTCACTGACAGGAACACGGCCCTCAATTCCAGGAAGTTGATGTGTAATCTCGCTTCCTGTTGTTTCCAGAGGCCTTGGGCATTCTGATTTCTGCAGATTGCTCCCCATCCCCTTTTTTAGGCATCCGTCGTGATTACCACGCGGGATGACACTCGTCCCAATGGGACACCTTCTGTGAACACGGAAGTGTCCCTCCATGGTTCTAGGGCTGTCAGGCATTCTGAGCTGATCAGAATTTTCCCTGCCCGTCTGAGAGGGACAGGGTGTGTCTGTTTGTTTATCCATATCTGCATGGCCCACATTTTCAACAGTGCGTGTGGCACACAGAGTATGGCCACCGCCAAGAGGCCCAAGAAGCACTAGCATAACTTTAGGGGTACCTCTCGGCCCAGTTTAAAGCTTGCCAGGTAATGGCGTATTGAGAAAATGCGTTCCTCTGAAAGCCATGCTCTGTACAAAGTGGTGTTGACCTGTACTCTCAAAAATACGGTAATCCGTGATGGAGTAAGGTCGCTTTTCTGCAGGTTTATGACGAAACCGAGAGTCTCCAGATGAGAGATCACCATGTGCGAGTGCAGCTGGACCTGCATTTTGCTCTCAGCCAGGATCAGGAGGTCATCCAGGTAGTTCATGATCCTTATCCCTTGACCCCTGAGAGGAGCCAGCGCTGTATCCAGACATTTTGTAAAAGTATGTGGTGCAGTTTTTAATCCGAAAGGCAAAGCCTTGAATTCGTATGCTTTCCCCTCGAATGCAAAGCGGAGGTATTTTCTGTGCCTCCTCCATACGCTCACGTGGAAATAAACATCTTTTTAATCCAAGGTACATGCGTAGTCTCTTGGTCTCACAGACTGGAGGACCTGTCGCAGTGTGAGCATCTTAAATTTGAATGTTTTTATTCTCTTGTTCAGCGTTCTGAGATCGAGGATCGGTCTCAAGGACTGGTCTCTCTTGGGCACCAGGAAGTATTTGCTGTAGTGACCGGAGCATATTTTATGTTTTGGAACAACATTTATTACTCCTTTCTGCAGTATCGTTGATATCTCCTCACTCAGGACGTGTACGCGGGCTGGGTTTATGTTTGACTACAGCACCCCCGTGAACAGGGGCGGTCCCCTGAGGAACTGCAGCCTGAGTTCATGACAGACAGTCGTCATGATCCATGCGTTCGGGAGACACGCCCTCCAGGCCCGCGCATGCGCCATGAGTCTGGAAGGCATGTTTATCTCTTGCTGCTTATGTTTTGCGAGCGCAGGAGGGGTGGCCTTTGACCCTTCTCGCTCAGTCCAGGGCGAGTTGACCTGTAACTCATCTTAATTTACCAATTACATGACATTAAACTACCTCATATATATTTCTTCAACAATTCATTCTTGATCATTTTCTTAAACACAAACATTGAAATAGCTTTTTTTACATCACACTCCAAGTCATTCCACAATCCAACTCCCTGGACTGAGGTAGACCGTCCCTTCAAACTAGTTCTATATTGTGTCTTTACAAATACATCAGTTCCCTTTAGATTGTAACAGCTTGATCTTTTAACAAAATGTGTCTGAATATTTAAAGGTAGTGCGTTGTTATGAGCTTTATACATCACCATTAAAATATGGTAATCCACCAAATCATGGAACTTCAGTAATTTCAATTGAAAAAATAATACACTAGATGGATGACAATAATGTTTTCTTGCAATAATCCTTACAGCTCTTTTCTGTAAAACAAAAATAGGTTTTCTAATAGTTTTACATGCTTTTCCCCAAACATCAATACAATAAATTAAATGTGGAACAATGATTGTGTTATACAACAAATGCAACGCTTTGTCATTTAATAGGTCCTTGACTTTATATAGTACTAGGGCTGAATGATTAATCGCATTTGCGATAATCTCGCAATATGTTAAAACGCGATTCTCTAATCGCACGGGTTGCGATTTGACTGGTCACGTGACTTGGGAGTGAGCCGAGCGGAGCAACCGAGCAGGCAGGGAGGGGGAAAAGTCAACACTGCTCGCTCCAACACAATGGCTTCAGGCTCGACAGAAGTCATAAAAGTTAAAAATCCGGGTAAGTTAGCCCATGTAAACGTGTATCTGATCTTAGAGGCTGAAACACAGAGACAGCGGAAGATAAACAGAGCTGGTCATGTGACCGGGCCTGTTGTTGACGGTGCCCTGTTAGCAGCTAGCTCAGCAAACTAACGTTCTTCATGAAAAAGCGCATTCATTATCTGATTTAAAAAAAAACAGTTTTGTCATTAGTGATATGAATTAATACAGAACCAGTAACACACACGTTTCGCGCAAGCTGATTTTTTTAAAACTAGCGTTGTTTAATGATCGTTAGCTTAGCTTTAGCATAGCTCTTTAGATGAGGCGATGAATTTTCTCATTACGTGTATTACCAAACCTGGTCGTGATGTCACAACTATTATACTATCCTTTTTATTGTCCGTTTTAAATAAAAATGTTAATTATTATGTTCAGTAATGTGAAGCTATTAGTCATCACGTTTTGCATTCACTTAGCGTTGACAAACTGGGAAAAGCTAAAACCTGTACTGTACATTGTTTTTAACTAACAAAGTGAGAAGATTTTTCTGGTCCTCAATTTTTGCACGCCTGTGAGTGAAAGTGGAGGATGTGATGTGAATGTGTGTATTTATTTTTTTTATTTTGTATTACAGGACATGCACTAAAGTGTCTCCCCCACAGTTGGAAGAAGAAGGCAGCAGCAATGACTGAAGAAGGAGCTCAAACCTTCTGGACACAGCCTCATCACTTATAGGAGAAATGAAAAGTGTTTTTAAGCTAATAGTAGTCTAATGTCATCCTAACTCAAATTTAGACTTTGCAAAGTGAAAAAATTCTCATCTGGTGTTTTTGACCCCCCTCCCCCTGCCTGCTCTCCGTCCCCTGAATATGACGTAGGCAGTGCCACGGTCGTCCCTCATACAGTAATATTAGTGTGTGTATCTAGTTGTGGACAAAAAGGTTTCAGTGTGTAGCAATTAGGGATGCAGCAAAAAAAATCTATTTTTTAAAGAATCAAGATTCTTAGTCCTGGCGATTCAGAATCGATTCTAAAAGCCCCAAAATCGATTTTAAAACTTTTTTAAAATTTTATATTGTATTTTTACCGCTCCTGTGCATTCGGCCGCTGTAGAATTTTGGCCGTGTAGGGCCACCGTAGTTAGTTAGCCAGGCAGCTCCCAATGGAGCCTGCTAGCAAGGAGGGAGACAGCATGTTTCAACTTGCTCCTTCATCTTTAAAAATCATTTTAGATCCTACTATGTTCTGGGGAAGACAGAGCTTAACAAGACATTGGTAACTGTTTCAGGACATTTTCAACACCCCCACTTCCACGTTAGCATACGGCGCTAGCATGCTAACGTTAGCATACGGCGCTAGCATGCTAACGTTAGCATGCGGCGGCTAACGCACGGCTATTCGTATTTCCAGGATAGAAATGCCCATTAATGCACTAAATCACCAAACTGTTTTTGACAAACTAAAGTGATATCCTTCAGATTCAAAAAAGTCTTCTGCTTCCATTTTAAATGACAGACAAGAGGACAGTAATGATGGGTTTATAGCTTCAGTGTTATTGTAAGATAGCAAAGGAGGTCTTAATTGCGTCATAAAAGTGCGTCCAGAAAATTACTACAGAAATCACTGCACTTCGGCATGTAGCAGGAAAAATGTAAAAAACTATTTCTTTAAGCTACTGACTTGAAAAAAGCACAAGTATGTTTATGTGTGTTGTTTACTATATGAAATTCTTGTTATATCGATTTTTTCAGATTTGATTACATTTCTCCTTTAATGTCCAACAAGATGGGGATCCAAAGAAATGAAGTGCTAGTGCAGCTCAAAGCCATTTCTCAGGTGCTGTCAGGTGACTGTTATGCATGCTCCCTTATCCCAACCTGGCAGGATTTTGAGGTGTTGGAGTCTGTTCACAAGGCTCTGCATCCTGCTGTTACATACTGACTGACTGACTAATGTTTACATTATTGTTCCAAGAGTTGTTGTTTGTTTGTTTGTTTAACATCTAAAAGATTTAATAAGAACAGATACTAGTTCACGCATTCATTACATCTAGGCTTGATTACTGCAATTCACTTCTGTTTGGCGTCAGTCAAGCCACCATTGCACGATTACAACTGGTTCAGAACGCAGCTGCCCGATTTTTAACCAGCACACGCAAAAGAGAGCACATTACACCAGTCTTGGCCTCCCTTCACTGGCTACCGGTTCATCTTCGAATCCAATTCAAAATTCTCATGTATGTCTACAAATCGCTGAACAGTCTCGCCCCCGCCTATCTCTCGGATCTGATACACCCATATGTCCCTCCACGTGCTTTGAGGTCAGAGGATCAGGTACTCTTAATAGTTCCAGAAACTCGCCTTAAGCGCAGGGGTGACAGGGCGTTCTCTGTAGCAGGCCCAAGACTCTGGAACGAGTTACCGCTGCTCATCAAACAGGCCCCCTCCCTCTCGGTTTTCAAATCCCGGTTAAAAACTCACTACTACTCCATTGCTTTCAATGCCAGCTGATTTGTATTGGATCGTTTGATTTATGATCTGCAATGTTTTTATGTTTTTCGTGTTGTACTTCATTGTCTGTGTTACCTGTTGCGTGTTTGTTTGTCCAGCACTTTGGTGTGGACTTGTTCCTGTTTAAAGTGCTTTATAAATAAAATGGTATGGTATGGTATGGTATTTTGTGTTCACTGAGTTTGAATTCCCAGAACGAGTTGGTTAAAGCAGATTCTCTTTGTTTTTTGCACTTTATTTTTTATGCTGGCTGGAAACCAGTAAGTTTAATTTTTGATATCTAATTTTTTTTTTTTATTAACTGTCATGTGAAGTTTAGACAGTAGTTAGGAAGTTCACTTAACTTGTTTACTATTGTGTTTATGAAACAAGAAAAAATAGAAATGGTGAAAAGAAAAGTCATACAAATGGTGAAAAGAAAAGTCATACATTTGCTTGCTTTATTGTAATCTCTGCTTTAAATAAATCTGACATTGTTTATTATAAAACAGATTGATTTATTGCTTCTGTTTGTTGAAAAATACTTTGAAGGTATTAAAAAAATAATTGCATTTTAAATCGCAATTTATAGAAAAAAAAATTGCAATTAGATTATTTTCCAAAATCGTTCAGCCCTATATAGTACAGCAATGGATTTAGGTATTTTCATTTTTACAGAATCTATATGTTGTTTCCAAGTCAGTTTGTCATCAATGACAACACCCAAGAACTTGACCTCACTCACTCTACAGACCTCACCACCCTCAATTGTAAATGAAACATCTGCAGTTTTCTTTTTATTACTAAATATCATATAAGTCTTGTCCAGATTTAATGACAATTTATTTAGTTTAAACCAAGTCTGTATTTTGACAAACTCCTTCTTCATCAATTCCAACAACTGTTTCATATCCTTACCCAAACAAAAGAAAATAGTATAATCTGCAAAGAGGACATATCTGAGGAGTCACGACACATTTACCAAATCATTGACATACGTATAAAATAAACAACTTGGGTCCAAGTACAGAGCCTTGTGGAACTCCACATGTGATATTACAAAAATTTGATCTTACATCATCTATCTGTACAAACTGCTTCCTATCTTTCAAATAACTACATACCCACTGCAGCGCTGGTCCTCTAATGCCATAACCATTCAATTTCTCAAGGAGAATGGTGTGATCTATTGTATCAAAACTTTTTTTAAATCAACAAATATACTTACACCATATTGTTTTTTTCATCAACAGCTTTAGTTATTTGTTCCATCAACTCCATGAGAGCCATAGATGTAGAATTCTTTGCTCTAAACCCATACTGACTAGGCATGTAACGGTACAAGTGGGTGTACAGAACCGTTTCGGTACACCACGTTCGGTTCGGTCCACCTGCGTACCGTTTCGTTTTTTTTTTTCCACTCATTAAACGTTATTAACAGGGGAATATATGCACCGCGGAACAAAATTTCCTGGGCGCGTTTTAGCACGGAGCTATTATCGCGTAGCACGCGTAGCTTTTAGCCATTAGCATCTTGTGCGGTCTCCTGTTTGTGAACGTTATAGCTTTCTTGTTAAAAGACGAGCGCACACGCAGCTTGTGTGGACATCGTTTCATGAAGACTGGATCTGCAGCAACACGTCTAACGTGAACGCGCTTGAAACTATGTCATCCGAACGTGAACGAAGAAACAGCAGCTTGTTACAAACAGCGCTAACAGCAACAGCTGCATTAAAACTACTTCATCAGGTAATCAGAGCGGTCCAGAGCAATAACACAAGCTGTATGAGTTTTTAAATCGCTGAATCTAAGTCTGAACGTTGTTATATGCGCAGGCTTTAAAGTTACTGAGCATCGCTATGAGACATTCATCATGTCAACACTTCAAAAAGTTCAGCTCTTTATGAAAAAACTAACTGATGTTGTCAACAAGCCCTGGAGCTCATTAAAGCCCTGCCATGATGATGAAGAGTGAGAGATTCAACCGTTCAAGAGGTATTGTTCTTTTATTATTATTATCTAAATAATCTTTTTTTTATTTAAAATCATAATCTTGGATGTCGGCTACTCTCCACCCCAGAATGAATGGGCCTACCTCCTGGGTTTGAGTATGTCTTGGACCTAGGGGGTATAGAGGGTGCATCAGGATTATGAATGGAAAGTGTCGTTATTGTTTGTCTTTGTGTAAGTGAGGATGAGGGTGGGTCTGAGTGAGTGTGTCTGTGTATGAATGTCTAATTGTCAGGCTGGGATTAGGACTGCCCCCTCTCTGTTACATCTAAGGCTACTTGGTGTCGCGCTCCTACCACGTGGCCCCCGGGTGGGTGTCCTTTTGCCTGCGGGCGGGCTGGGGGCCCTTGCTGTCGCCTTCGGGGGTTGGGCGCTTGGGCGTGTGTCGGCTCGGCCTGGTGGCTGCCTGGTGGGGCTCGGGTCCTCTGGTCCTATCGGGTCCGGGCCTGAGGGGTGGGCGCCCCCGGTGCCCGGGCCTCGGTGACCGGGCCTGGGGCTACGTCAGTGCAGCGGGCTCTTGCAGCGGGCTCCGGCGGGGGCCTGTGGGCTTGTCGCTGTTGGCCTCCCGGCGGTCATTGTGTGTGGTCGCTGGTGGAGCTCGTCCGGTTCTCCCCCTTGGTCGGATCTGGGGAGTGGGCGAGTGGCTCGTCCTGTTCGGGTGGCCCTGGGGACTCTGGGCTCGGGGTCCTTCTTGGGGTCTTGGGCTTTGATCGCCCCTTCGTCTGCCTCGGGCCTTGGGGGGACGGATCTCTGATGCTTCACGGTCGCTACTAAATGTTCTACTGGAGGACCCTTATTCACTTATGCATGCTTACAACCACACATAAATGGAAGCAGGGGTGTATATGTAGATATCTTATGCAGATATGTAGATGGATATGTGATATAAATGCATATGTATGTATACTGTATACTGTATATATTTGTAGTAGGGATGTGCCGATCAGGTTTTTTGAAACCGATACCGATACCGATCACCTATGTGTGACGATCACCGATACCGATCAAAATTACCGATTGCCTATATGTGAGCCGATTACATAAACCGATCACCGATCACCGATCAAATGGCTTACCTGTAATTTATGAGTGCTGCTTCTGGCTACAAGATCTGAAAACTTTTCAGATCTTGTAGCCAGAAGCAGCACTCATGTTATTTTCAGAACCATAAAATCACCATTCAGACAAAAACATATTTTTAATCATTTATTTCAGAAAACAAAGTAAATAAACTATATACTGCATTATCAAAGAAAAATGTTGGTTTACCTTACTATAAAACACTACTACTACTAAACACATCTACTTCATATAAAAAACTAAAATACCCCATACCAGTTGCAAAAAATGTTTGTTTACCTTACTAACTTTGAATAAAAAATAAACTTTGAATAAAAAGTTTTTTAATTAAAACACATCTATCATATAAAAACTAAAATACCCCATTTGTAACTTAAAGCTGCACTATATAACTTTGTAGTGCAGTCTGTAAACCGATCCTGCTCGTGGAACTTTCGCTAATGGCTCCCCTGTTTTGGCAGCTTCAGGTGTTTCATTTGCGTTCCTTTCAGCGGCTTCTGTCAACAGACCAATAAGCAGTCTTTGTGTTTTGGTCTTGAGTCCTTGACTTAAGAAGTCTTGCATATGCTAAGGGAGAGTGTCTGAAGTGCCCCACAATGCGTCTCCCTTTAGCAATAATGTCATTTATACTGCGCTGCGACAGCACTGCATCATGAATGGCCAGCTGCAGGGTGTGTGCCATACACCCTAAACTTGGTAATCCAGAGTCTGTCATAGCTTTCACCATGTTTCTGGCATTGTCTCTTAAGATCACGTGTATCTTGTCCTTTGGGATATTCCATGTCTGAAACATTTTCTCAAATGTGGTTGCTAACGCTACAGCAGTGTGGGAGCCAGAAAACTCCTGGGCATGAAGAACAGCTTTCTGTGGTTTAAAATCTGGATCAATCCAGTGAGCAGTTAAACTTAGCATCGACACAGGACTAACATCCGAGCTCCATATATCACTTGTGAAACTTACAGAGGACGAGACAGCTACTTTAAGCAGGCTTTCGACGTGAGAGTAAACAGTCTGGTGGAGCTCAGGCAGGGCCACGTCTGTAAAATATTTACGTCCCGGTAGCACGTAGCGGGGCTCCACGTGAGAGAGCAGTCGGCGGAACCCGGTGTCTTCCACCACTGAGAACGGCTGGTCATCTAGCCCGATGAATTCGATGATTTTTCGGGTTATTTGTTTAGCTTTCTGCCCGTCACGCTCGTACGGGCGAGTGTTAGCAAGTGTGGGCTGCGTTAGCTGGCGTCCGAATGCTGCTGCTGCTCCTCGTGTCTTCTCTGCTGCGAGACGCGAAAACTCACCAAACTCTTCCAAGTGCTTGGTCTTTAAATGACGAATTAGGTTTGTAGTGTTGAAAGACTTCGTCAAACTTCCTCCACGAGGTACTTTTTCGTCGCACGATTTGCACTTTGCAAACTTCGAATCATTCTCACACACGGTGAAAAACTTCCAGACGGCAGACATGTTTGTTTCGAGCTGCTTCCTCTACGCGCATGCGCAATTTATACCCACTGAGCGGGAGGGAGGGAGGGAGGAGCGGGGAGGAGCGGGGTGAAACTGCGGGGTGGGGGACAAACTGAATGCTGCACAGGCTTGCTGCTCAGCTCTGTAATCGGTAATTTAAGGCAAAAGCCGATCACATCCGCTTTAATGATTATCGGTGACGATTGATCGGTTTCCGATCGATCGGCACATCCCTAATTTGTAGGTATGGGTATGTTTATTTATGGAAATCTACTGCAAGGTCATGAATATTATTAGTCTTTATGCATGTATGTTTCGTTGCTGTGTTCCGTCATGTGCTTTGCAGGATTGCGGACGGAGGTTGGGTGTGTTTGCCTTGTGCTCTTTTTGTGGATAATTGTTGTTTTGTTGTCTTACTTTCTATCTTTCCTTTCTCTCTATTAAAAAAAATCATATCGGTGTGAGAGGGTGGCTGTAAGGTGAGATGGGAGGCCTTCTATAAAAGGGAAGAAAAAAATAATCATAATCTTATTAACTTTTTTTTTTTTTTACCTCTTTGTGTTTCATTTCCAGTCTGGGACAGAGGTAGCTGCTCTCTACAGTACTTCCACTTCAGGGAAATCCACCTGCAGCTAAGAAGTGTGTGATGACTGAACTGAACTCTGAACTTTTCCAGGACCTGTCCCACCTGGGAGCAGGTCCAAGAAGAGGTTGAGTACAGTAATGAGGACAAATACAGCCACACTGCTGCTACTGGACAAAAACTTGATTACCGGTAGTTAGATTGTAAACAGTCTATTGCTGCTTATTGTTCTGGTTCTGACTGTTATTGTATTTATTAAGATTTTTATTATTGTTAATATATTTTATTTATTGTAGAGTACTGTTTATTTAAAATATCATCCAAATGGGTCACTTTTATTATTACTACAATACAATAAAAACCTATTTTTGGCATATTTTCAAAATAAACATTTTGTAAGTCTTTATTTCGTCTTTTTTTTTGTACCGAAAATTAACCGAACTGAACCCTCCTTGTAATTGAACTGAACCGAAATGTGATTTTAGCGTACCGTTACACCCCTAATACTGACTATCACATAAAATATCTTGCCCATCAACAAATTTGTCTAATCTGATAAATAATTTTTCTAAAATTTTTGAGAACTGTGGCAACAAGGAAATTGGTCTGTAATTATTAAACGCACATTTATCACCATTTTTAAAGAGTGGAACTACCTTGGGTACTTTTATTCTGTCTGAGAATGTTCCTGTTGAAAAAGACAAATTACATATATATGTAAAAGGCACAAAAACATGACTCATTACAGTATATCTTTCACAACCATCATATCCATGTCTGCCCAATCTTTAGATCTCTTGTCTGAAAGTTTTTTTTACTAAATTTATTACTTCTTCTTTATCTGTTCCTTTCAGAAAAAAACTATTTACACAACCATTAATTAAATAGTTCACATCTCCATCTACTTTAGATATTTTAGCTGCAAGGCTAGTTCCAACATTGACAAAATAATCATTAAAGCCATTTACAATTTCTTTTTCATCATGGATTTCCTCATTGTTCTCCACAAAATAGTTAGAGATGCCCGTTTTTACCTTGTGTTTATTCAGAACACTATTAATTATTCTCCATGTTGCTTTCATATTACCATTACATACTCTTATGTAGTAAATCACTATAATATTCCCCCTTTTGTTTTCTTATAATCCCTACTAATTTGTTTTTATATTTCTTGTATTTTTCTTCCGTCTCTAATGTTCTAGTAAAAAAAAAAACATGAATAAAGATACAGTACCAGTAGTTATTTTTTTACATTCATTTTGCAATCCTTTTGTCATCCATGGTTTGTTAACAAAATCTTCCCTTAAGTAATTTTTTGACATACAGTTTTTTTTTTAGACAAAGCTTCCAAAATATGCATAAACTTATCATATGATTTATTAACATCATCAACATACACATCATCCCAATTTTGTTTATCTAAGTCTTCTTTTAATTTATCCAAGGCTTTTTAGATGTATTTATTATTTTTTCTTTCTTGTAATTGTTTCTGTATTGTTTTGATCTTTGTAATAGATTGTAAAAATTGGTAAGTGATCACTTATATCAGTCATTAAAATGCCACCTAACACATCCCCATTTATTATATTTGAGAAAATATTATCAATTATTGTTGCACTGTGTTGTAATTCGTGTTGGATTAGAAATCAACGGGTAAAGATTTAGACTATACAATGAATTCATGAATGTACTGATGTTATTAGAATCCATTTTATTCCCTATATCAATGTTAAAGGTTCAGTATGTAACTTTGTAGTGCAGTCTGTAACTTTTCTAACAATATTTTTTTAACATATTTCTTCACTCTGTCACTATCTCCTGACAGACTGATGTTAGACAAAGTAATCTCTGAAAAAAACTATAGTCCCCTTGCTTCTCTGTCAGCATTTATAAAAACACAGAGTGACCCGTCCTTAACCAGCCAATAAAAACAGAGTTTTAACCAGCCAATAAAAACAGAGCTTCCCACGCTCCTAACCCACGCCCGCCCCCCGTCCCAGCCCGCAGCGGCCGCGGCTCGTTCTCATTCAAAGAATTGCAAAGCGATGCAAAACTGTTTTGTATGTGACACAAATGTATTAAATATCCCTTCTTCATCCCTGAGCTAGAATTTTATTTTATTTTTTTGCCAAAAGTCAAGTGATCGCTTCTTCCTTCAATGACAGAAATGAAGAAATGGATGAATTTGTCACGAGCGAATTAAAATCATGTCCAACGTGGCTGCAAGAGGCTCTGCAGATTTCATGATGTTTTTGTTTTGCTGGACCAGCGCTCCATGGTTTTATTTTATTTTTTTAGAACGTTTTATTAACATATAAACACAGAATACGCAGCGGCTCCGAGAGGACATGCAGCTGAGGCGGAGCTGATCTCAAGTTCAGCAGACCATGGGGGAACAGAGCCATATATGGCTCTGAGGGGGAGGGAGCAGAATGCTTTTCCCTGTTGAAAATATTTCTAAGTGCAGCGTTCTAAAGAAAATTACATATACCGGTAGCTCCTTTAAAGTCTCCACACAAAAAATATTTTTATTACAACTCTTTTGAAAGAGCTGTAAAATTTTATCAGTAAACAATTCCACACTTGAACTTGGTGATCGATATACACAACTCACTATGATGTTTCTATCATTCTTATTTATTATTTCTATTGTTAACATTTCCATTAAATTATCAACTATCAATATTTTACTAATTAATTTGCATTTTATTCCATTTTTCTTTTACAAATAAAGCCACTCCACCACCTCTTTTATTTTTTCTGTTCATATAATGTACCGGTAACGGATACCCTTCAATATGAGCATCATTTACGTTTTCATCATTTAACCAAGTCACTGAAAGTGCTATTAATGTGAAAGTTCTATCTAATTGTTCCAAGTAATCAGTTATCTTAGATATATTGACGTTT
>JBBPBX010049865.1:13680-25191 GCA_038048925.1 Garcialebias charrua | reverse complement strand
AACAAACACACCCACACCCCACTGTATATAGGTGGATCTGCGGTGGAGGTGGTCTCCAGCTACAAATACCTGGGTGTACACATGAATGATAACCTCAGCTGGAGCAATAACACCACCAGCCTGATCAAGAAAGGTCATCAGAGACTCTACTTCCTCAGACGGCTGAGACGAGCCGGTCTGAGAAGCCCAGTCCTCACCTCGTTCTACAGGTGTGCAGTGGAGAGCGTCCTGTGCTCCAGCATCAACGTGTGGCATGGAGGCTGCACAGTTGCAGAGAGAAAAGCTCTGCAGAGAGTGGTGAAGGCTGCACAGAAGTCTGTGGGAGTCAGTCTCCCCACCATCACAGACATTTACACCTCCAGATGCAGAAAAAGAGCCACCTGCATCATGAAAGACCTCACTCACCCAGCACACTCACTCTTTGCACCACTCCCCTCGGGACGGAGGTTGAGGAGCATCAAATGTAGAACCACTAGACTGAGAAACAGCTTCTACCCTGAGGCTGTCAGACTCATGAATAAATAAATAATAAGAATAAACACTGCAAAATGTCACATCATACTGATACTGATCTGTTTCTTGTTGCTGCGTTCATCTGTGACCATCTGCTCATGTTCGTGCTGCTGTTTATAATGATGTTTTTCTACTACATTAGGGCTTAGTGTATTACTAGCTGATGTGATGTCTCTCTTAGTTAATCCTAGATGTTATTATTGTATTTCTCTTGCATTTGTTGTTGGATGTAACTGGGACCCTGTGTACATAATCTCGTTTTCAACACATGTACTACATGCGGTGCAAATGACAATAAATTCTCTCTGACTCTGACTCTGACTCTGAACTGAGAGAATGTATCATTTTAAGGGAAAAATATGTTGTTTCAAAATTTCATGGCGTCAACAAATCCCAAAAAAGTTGGGACAAGTCCATTTTTACCACTGTGTGGCATCCCCCCTTCTTCTTACAACACTCAACAGACGTCTGGGGACAGAGGAGACCAGTTTCTCAAGTTTAGAAATAGGAATGCTCTCCCATTCATGTCTAATACAGGCCTCTAACTGTTCAATCGTCTTGGGCCTTCTTTGTTGCACCTTCCTCTTTATGATGCACCAAATGTTCTCTATAGGTGAAAGATCTGGACTGCAGGCTGGACATTTCAGTACCGGATCCTTCTCCTACGTAGCCATGATGTTGTGATTGCTGCAGAATGTGGTCTGGCATTATCTTGTTGAAAAATGCAGGGTCTTCCCTGAAAGAGATGACGTCTAGATGGAGCATATGTTGTTCTAGAACCTGAACATAGTTCTCTGCATTAATGGTGCCTTTCCAGACATGCAAGCTGCCCATGCCACAAGCGCTCATGCAACCCCATACCATCAGTGATGCAGGCTTCTGAACGGAGCGTTGATAACAACTTGGGCTATCCTTGTCCTCTCTGGTCCGGATGACATGGCGTCCCAGTGTTCCATAAAGAACTTCAAATTGTGACTCATCTGACACAGAACAGTCTTCCATTTTGCCACACTCCATTTTAAATGACCCCTGGCCCAGTGCAAACGTCTGAGCTTGTGGACTTGCTTAGAAATCAGAGTCAGAGAGTCTTTATTGTCATTTGCACCGCATGTGGTACATGTGATGAAAACGAGATTATGTACACGGGGTCCCAGTTACATCCAACAACAAATGCAAGAGAAAAACAGTAATAACATCTAGGATTAACTAAGAGAAACATCAACTAGTAATACACTAAGCCCTAATGTAGTAGAAAAACATCATTATAAACAGCAGCACGAACATGAGTCTGTATGAGCAGATGGTCACAGATGAACACAGCAACAAGAAAACAGATCAGCATCAGCATGATGTGATATTTTGCAGTGTTTATTCTTATTGTTTATTTATTCATGAGTCTAACAGCCTCAGGGTAGAAGCTGTTCCTCAGTCTAGTGGTTCTACATTTGATGCTCCTCAACCTCCGTCCTGAGGGGAGTGGGGCAAAGAGTGAGTGTGCTGGGTGAGTGAGGTCTTTCATGATGCAGGTGGCTCTTTTCCTGCATCTGGAGGTGTAAATGTCTGTGATGGTGGGGAGACTGACTCCAACAGACTTCTGTGCAGCCTTCACCACTCTCTGTAGAGCTTTCCTCTCTTCAACTGTGCAGCCTCCATGCCACACGTTGATGCTGGAGCACAGGATGCTCTCCACTGCACACCTGTAGAAGGAGGTGAGGACTGGGCTGCTCAGACCAGCTCGTCTCAGCCGTCTGAGGAAGTAGAGTCTCTGATGACCTTTCTTGATCAGGCTGGTGGTGTTGTTGCTCCAGCTGAGGTTATCATTCATGTGCACACCCAAGTATTTGTAGCTGGAGACCACCTCCACTGCAGATCCACCTATGTTCAGTGGGGCATGGGTGTGTTGGCTTCCTCTTTGCACTGTAGAGTTTCAGCTGGCAACGGCAGATGGCACGGTGGATTGTGTTCACTGACAATGCTTTCTGGAAGTATTCCTGAGCCCATTCTGTTATTTCCTTGACAGTGGCATTCCTGTTTGAGGTGCAGTGACGTTTAAGGGCCCAGAGATCACGAGCATCCAGTAGAGTTTTACGGCCTTGACCCTTACGCACAGCGATTGTTCCAGATTCTCTGAATCTTTTGATGATGTTATCTTAAAAGTCTTTGCTATTTTACGTTGGGTAACACCATTCTGGTATTGCTGCACTATCTTTCTGGCAACAATGGTGGAATTGGTGATCCTCTTACCATCTTGGCTTCTGAGAGACACTGACACTCTGAGAAGCTCTTTTTATACACAATCATGTTGTCAATTGACCTAATTAGTGTTAATTGGTCTTCCAGCTGTTCATTATATGCTCAATTTCCTTTTTCCAGCCACTTATTGCTACTTGTCCCAACTTTTTTGGGATTTGTTGACACTGTGAAATTTTGAATCAACATATTTTTCCTTTAAAATGTTACATTTACTCAGATTAAACTTTTGATCTGTCATCTATGTTCTATTACGAATAAAATATTGACATTTGCCATCTCCACATCATTGCATTCAGTTTTTATTCACATTTTGTTTAGTCCCAACTTTTTCGGAATCCGGTTTGTACAACTATAGGTTTATCTAATAATCAGTAACAGTTTGCAGATTATTTTAAGAAAACTGATTTACTGACTTTAATTTTATTCAAATTAAAATAAGTCCAACTAGACAGGACAATATAATATGTGCTGTGATTTAAAAGATGCACAAAGTAAAACAAAAACAAAACGGACAAAAGCTCTTTCTGTTAATCTTTGGCATCATGAGTTCTTTTTTAAATTACTTTTCAATTAACACCTTTGTCGAACACTTTAACTTTTTATATTACTAATTAATTTACTAATCTGATAATACTGAGTACAATACTGCATAGGAATGTGTGCTGATCCAGGAGTTTGACATCTGTTTATCTCCAGAGCTCCATTGTGAAACTTAAACAAAAAACGACACCATAAACTTAAATTCATGCAGCACTTAAAAAAAAAAGGTTGTGCCAAAAAAAGCTATACTCTATTTCTCATATCTTAAAGAACAATCATGTTTATTTTAACAATACTATTCAGATTGTGAACTTTTTTCCAGTTTTTCACACTTGAATCTTACGTCTTTAAAACATTACCGTATTTTTCGGACTATAAGGCACACTTAAGATCTTTTAATTTTTCTCAAAAATCAACAGTGAGCCTGGTGCGCCTTATGTATTAATTCTGGTTGTGCTTACTGACCTCTAACTGATTTTATGTGGTACATGGCGCAAAAAAAACAAAATCTGTCAAAATGTTTTAGTTTTGCTTAATACGCCTTATAATCCGGTGTGCCTTTTAATCAGAAAAATACGGTATTTTACTTAAAGATTTGTCAGGACATAGAAAACAATAGTATTGATTAGGTAATGACTGACTGGAGACGGATTGATCGTATGGTCAGAGGAGAGCTGTTTCCTAAAGCGACGGACTGCACTTCAGATGCTGAACACGTGCACAGAGCTGCTGTGTCTGTGTCTAGTGTTCATACAGTAATCAACTCCTAATGTCCGCACAATTTTTTTATGCATCGCGGACCATCGGCATAGAAATGATGTGTCAGTGCCTCACATATCAAAAAGAAAAGGCTTTAGATGACCAGTGGAGACCAGAATCCTGCAGTTAGTCTGTAAATGGAGCAGCCACACTACTGTACAGCCAATTCAGATGCGTTGTTTCATCTTAATTCTTAAATATTGTCTAGTTGTTTGTATATTTTTTGTTGTTTATTTCATATAGGGACGATATTACCGGTAATCAACATAAATACATCACATACATATGCTAGATTTAGCCAAAGAGGCTAATTTTCATCTGTAGTCCCCTAGCAGGTTGATGTAAAAGATGGAAAGAAAAAATATATATATATACAGGTAGTCCTCGACTTACGAACGAGTTCTGTTCCTACACACCGTAACACAAAATCGCCGTAAGTCGGAGCACATACATTTTTTTTAAAAATAAATAAATAAATGTACAGAAGGTTTCGAGTTACAGAGGCAGTACTGTACAGTCACCAAGCACTTAGCCCATCCTAACTAGGGATGCACCGATCCACATTTCTCACTTCCGATCCAATACAATACTTAAGAACTGGGTATCTACCGATACCGATACTTTCCGATCCGATACTGTTCAGGTATGTGAATCTGTATAATGAAATTTTTGTGCTGAGACTATAAAGTTATGTGTATTTTGGAATGTTTTCTATACTATAAAGACTATACTGTTAAAGTTTGTGAGTTTCCTGTTGTAAGGCTCAAGAGTGTCTTCATTGGTTTTAACTCACACAATGTTAAGAAGGCAGTCACAGAATATGATGGAACACAAGTGCTCTTTGAAGCTGGATCGGAAATATCGGCAGGTTGGATCCGATATCCGATACTTAAATTATGCTGGTATCGGATACTGATACCGATACTGGATCGGATCTGCCCCATCCCTAATCCTAACACTGTTTTTTAAAGATGAAGGAGTGAGTTGAATGGTCTCCCTTTCACATAAAGGGCGCAAGCTTCCTTTATGTGAATGGAGCCTACTAGGGAGGAGGGAGACAATTCAACTCACTCCTTCATCTTCAAAAACTGTGTTAGGATAGGCTAAGTGCTTGGTAACTGTACAGAACTGTACATTTATTTATTTATAAATAAAATTAAAAAATTAAATGAGATGCGTGACGTAAGTCCGAAACGTCGTAAGTCGAGGACTACCTGTANTTCTGCCCTGTAGAGCATGTTCGAGGTTTTGACCTCGGAGGCCTCTTACCTGCGGTCGCTCCGCATTCTGACCGAACACTTCCTGGACAACCGGGAGCTGAACGACACGCTGGTCATCAGAGACAAGAAAACCCTCTTCTCCAACATCCTGAGGGTTCGGGAGGTCAGCGAGAGGTGAGGAGTCGCACCGGGAAGGCCGAATGGAGACGCATTGTCTCATTCAGTTCAGGTTCTTTATTTCATAAAGGGATAATGCATATTAATCAACATGAATACATCACATAAATATGCCAGATTTAACCAAAGAGGCTAATTTTTATCTGTAGTCCTCTAGCAGGTTGATGTAAGAGATTTAAAAAATACAATTAACATGCATAACTATAACCTCGAAGTATGACAATTTTAAATACAGGTAGTCCTCGGGTTACGACGGTCTCGAGTTACGACGTTTTGTGGTTACGGCGCATCTCCCATGAAAAAAAATAAAAATAAAATATATATATATATATACAGGTAACCCCCCACTTACGACTCCATCGACCTACGAACAACGGGACCTACGAACGTATCATATTTAATAAAAATATGAAATTACTGTATTAAATTTTTTTTTTTTTTTTTTTGTTTAAATGTTCTTAATTTCATGTGTACATCACTTTGTTGCAGCTGTGGTTGTTTTAAAGGCTTTATAAATAATAATTATGATAAAAAAGATCATTTCTGATCATTTTTGAGCAATCTTGGGCAACAGGAAGTAGGTCTTCAGTTTACACGGTCACAAATTAATGTAGAACACCGGACGCCATTTTAGGTTCAGTCACTGGGGTCTCCGGTCACAGAACACCGGACGCCATTTTAGGTTAGCTGCCCGGGAGCCAGCCGAAGACTGGTGACCAGGATGGCTTCATATGGATTAATTACGAGCTGGAAACGTCTCTGTGAACTTTGTGGATGTCTCAGGCAGCAGCAGCAGCTGCAGATTGATCGCGCCGCCGCTCCAACACCAGCTCATGGCTTGGCTAGCAGAAGCTAGCCAGCTAGCTAACACAGGTCTGGAGCAGCTGCGGTGGTTCACTGGCCGGCCGCCGCGCTGCTCGGCCCGACAACAATCAACGCATGGCAACCTAAGATGTCGGCTTTGACCATCTCAAAGTAAGAAAATATATTTTTATTTATTCTGTAAATGTGAATAGCAATGTTTAACATTACAGTACACTACTGTACATGCTTAAATGTGTGCGCGCGCTCCGTTAGCATGATAAATAAAGGTTGAATGAATGAATGAATGAATAATAAAAATAATAATAATAATTTCACCCCCTACCTACGGCAGAATCGAGCTGCGAACCGTTCTTAGGTCCCGAACTCGTTCGTAACACGGGGGTTCCCTGTATACTGTATATACAGTATATATAAAAGCAGAGTTACGCAGTTTCCGGTTTTACGTCGTAAATGTAGCGACGGAGGAATACTGCCCTGTACTCTCTAAAAAAGCTAAGTCTGGTCCTCTGGACATTCAAAAAACAAAACAAAACTGTACTGTGAACGCGGTTTTATGTCTTAAACGGAACAGAATACTGCGGATGGACCGAGCTGGATGGCGGTTTTACGTCATAAACGTAATAGAGAATACGGCCGATGGACGGAGGAGTACGGCGTCACCAGCATCCCAGTAGGCCATAACTCTTTTTTTCCCTTCATTATGGCTCCCAAATGGATGTTTTTTGATAATTATGTAGGGTACTGTGTTAGGATAGGTTAAGTGCTTGGTAATAATACAGTACTGTACATGTATATGGTGCAGTATGTACGTATATTTTGACTTACGTCAAAAATCGGTTTACGCCGCCGCGTAGGAACAGATCTATGTCGTAAGTCGAGGACTACCTGTATAGCTAAAAGTAGTACAGTAAACATTTACATAAAGAACTAAAAACAAGCCACGACCATGAAAGGGGAAACGAGAAGGAAAAATTAATGAGTAAAAAGTTGATTTAAGATTTATTCAAAACATGAGTACAATTTTGATTATCTACCGGTAATAACCATTGCTTAAGTGATTTCCTAAAACAGTTTAATGAAGTAATATTTCTTAGTTCTGATGGTAATTCCAAGAATTTGGAGCCCGAACAGAAAATGACGACTGATCAAAGGAACTTTTTATAAATGGTGTTTTAGTCTTCCCCTACTAACTGCTCTTGTAGTTATGTTTGGTTGTAAATGCAATTGGACAAAGTCTTTTAGCGGTGGTGGAGCCAAACCATGAAGGACTTGATGTACAAGTATGGCGTCTGAATACATGATCAAGTTTTCCCAACGCAAAAAGTCCTACTTATGTAATATGCTGGTGAAGATTCTCAGTCATCCAGGACATGATAAAATCAAAAAAAGGCATTCAGTACAGAAACAACTGGACTTTATTTGTAACAGAAGACGTTTCGCTTCTCATCCAAGAAGCTTTCTCAATTCAAACTGTACCCCATTTTGAATTGAGAAAGCTTCTTGGATGAGAAGCGAAACGTCTTCTGTTACAAATAAAGTCCAGTTGTTTCTGTATTGAAAGCCTTTTTTGATACTTACAGTATATAATATTGTACAATGATGATAAGAATTTTATGTTTTGTCCGAAGTCTTCAGAGTCCGCTTATAGAGTCTTTCTATTGGTTGTAGTGTGGTTCGACTTGCCCGAGACCAGCTCGTTATGCAATAATCTATATGAGAAAGAATCATAGCATTTAAATATAGTCTCGTTGATGTGCACGTGTTTAAGCCAGCATCTGAGTTTTGACTGTTTAAAGTCTAGTTCAGGGGTCTGCAACCTGCGGCTCTTGAGCCACATGTGGCTCTTTGGTCCCTCTGCAGCAGCTCATTCAAGCTTTGATCAAAACTAACATAAAATTACATTTTATTGGTTGTTATACAAACAACTAAAAATGACTACCGGTAGTTTTAGCAGTTTTCTTGTCATTTATTTTGCAAATATGTGAATACTGCAACAAGTACAAGGAGTAAAACCTAACTACTTTAACTTTATGCTTTATTTCTATACTTATTTTTCCACAATTAAAAAAATTGCATAGGTCTACATGGTTCATAGTTTTTATTAATTTAAAAAATCTTCTAAAAATAATCTGGTCTTTTCATTTGTCTTAAATTGTAAAAATATAAATTATTAGTTATTTTATATTTATAAATTCACCCCTAGTGGCCACAAAAGCCCCTTCCAACAAACCTGAAGTGGCCCATGGGCCACCAGTTGATAACCACAGTTGTAGCATGTTGCTGCGGCTCTGAACACTTTTAATTTAATGAATAATGGTGTAAAATGGCTCTTTTGATTGTAAAGGTTGCAGACCCCTGGTCTAGTTGGTGGGAAATTAATCAATTTGCAGTTGCGGTCTCAGAAAATCTGAGTGTTTGCAACCAGACATGTTTTACGCCACCAATGTTTAAGGATCGTTGCCTATTTTCATGGGCTGGCAAAACTTTATTCTAGGCCATGCACATTATTTCATTGCTCGTCTCCACCCTAATTGTACCCCCTTTTATCAGGGCCTTCTATATTTATGGTTAAATCCACTGGAAAAAGTGTCCACATGACACGATTGAACATTTTTTGCTATCTACCTGATGGTTGAGCTTACAAACCTTTTTTTCTGAACCATTTTGGCCTTGGTTGTCCTCAGGCTGTTTCTGTGGCCTAAAACATTTGATTGCTGTTCATGATTGATTGTTTTGGACGGATGGGTCCTGTTTGCATGTGTTAAAAACCCGCTTCTGAGATTTCAACAGTAGGGTGGCTTGAAACAGCAGTGAAGGCTACCTATGGGACAGATCTGGTTGGCAGGCCACAGACTAACGAAGTCCTCTGGATGGGAGACGAAACGTTTCTCACTTAAAGAAACTGGTCTACATGACATGATTGAACATTTTTTGTTGCAACAGAAAAATGCTTTTAAATTGATGATAAGCAGATTCAGACCAGATTTCTTAATTATTACTAACTATCCTAGGTGTGTGGTTAGACCTGAACGTTCAGGGCTTTCGCTTCCGATGTTTACTCGTAACTAGGGGTGCAATGCAAATCTCTGTGTCTGGAGAATCGATTAGATTCCAATTTTTGGTGTCACGATTCGATTCAAAATCGATTTTTTGATTCAGAAACGATTTTTCTATTAAAATGGTCATAAACTTAGTTTCAGTTCTGTAACTGACAAGCTGAAAAGAATAAACAACAATGTAAACAAATAGAACATTTATTTAAAACAATAATTTTAGGTTCTGTATTGTATCAACTTTTTTGTATCATTTGATATTCATACCAAAATTTGGAACAAATTATACAGGAATTAGCCTGGTTTAAACCAGACCCTTGTCCTTCACTTCGCTTCGTACTAGGGTCTGGACTTTTCCCATTGAAAAACGTTTCTTGCTGGAGGCGTGGCCTCTGCTTAGGAACAAAACCATTGGATATTTTGAACAGGGAAAGCATTCTGCTCCCTCCCCTCAGAGCCACCCCCCGTGCTCTGGTGAACTTGACTGACAGCTGCTCCGCCTCTTGCAGCGTTTCTCTCGCTGCGCAAATTCTGTGTTTATATGTTATAAAACGTTTTAATACAATAAAATCAAACCATGGATCGCTGGTCCAGCTCACCAAAAGACCAGAAAATCTGCAGGGACTCGGTCAGCAACTAAAACCCGAGTTTAATTCTCGTGACAACCTGAGGCATTTCCGTGTTCATTTTACTCAGCAGGAGGGTGGAGGAGAAGGAGGTCGAGGGAGCGATTACTTGACTTTTGGGAGAAAAAAAACAAAAAACTCCAGATAAGGGATTAAGCAGGGGAAATTAATAAATTTGTGTCACATATAAAACAGTTCTGCATCGCTTTGCATCGCTTTGAATGATGCCGTGCTCTGGTGAACTTGACTGACAGCTGCTCCGCCTCTTGCAGCGTTTCTCTCGCTGCGCAAATTCTGTGTTTATATGTTATAAAACGTTTTAATACAATAAAATCAAACCATGGATCGCTGGTCCAGCTCACCAAAACACCAGAAAATCTGATGGGACTCGGTCAGCAACTAAAACCCGAGTTTAATTCTCGTGACAACCTGAGGCATTTCCGTGTTCATTTTACTCAGCAGGAGGGTGGAGGAGAAGGAGGTCGAGGGAGCGATTACTTGACTTTTGGGAGAAAAAAAACAAAAAACTCCAGATAAGGGATTAAGCAGGGGAAATTAATAAATTTGTGTCACATATAAAACAGTTCTGCATCGCTTTGCATCGCTTTGAATGATGCCGTGCTCTGGTGAACTTGACTGACAGCTGCTCCGCCTCTTGCAGCGTTTCTCTCGCTGCGCAAATTCTGTGTTTATATGTTATAAAACGTTTTAATACAATAAAATCAAACCATGGATCGCTGGTCCAGCTCACCAAAACACCAGAAAATCTGATGGGACTCGGTCAGCAACTAAAACCCGAGTTTAATTCTCGTGACAACCTGAGGCATTTCCGTGTTCATTTTACTCAGCAGGAGGGTGGAGGAGAAGGAGGACGAGGGAGCGATTACTTAACTTTTGGGAAAAAACAAAACAAAAGAAAACTCCAGATAAGGGATTAAGAAGGGGAAATTAATAAATTTGTGTCACATATAAAACAATCCTGCATCGCTTTGCATCGCTTTGAATGAGAACATGCCGCTGCTCGCTGACTGAGCGCTGGCAGAGCCCTTTTATAGGGCTCTGCGCGCTGGGACTGGTGGGGGCGTGGGTTAGGGTCCAAAACTCCACCCCTTCTGTTCTCTGATTGGTCCGAACAAAAATCTACCGGAGAAATCCTTGTGGGTGGGTGCAGTCCCAGACTGTGCAGTGAAGGGAAATGAGAATTGAGCGGAGCTGTGCAGGAAGGCGAGGGCCAGGCTATACAGGAATGCATTAAATTCTGAAACTTAAATTACCAGTACGGTTAGCTTAGTTGCCTGGACTTCTCTAAAACAATAAAATAAAATGAAAAATCTAGGAACAAATAATTCATCCATCCATCATCTTTACCCACTTCTTCCTTTAAGAGTCACGGGGGTCACTGATGTCCATGTCCAGCCATCACTGTGCGAGAGGCGGGGGACACCTGGACAGGTCTCCAGTCCATCATAGACAAATAATTATATATATATATATATATATATATATATATATATATATATATATATATATATATATATATATATA